>BGNK01005501.1:0-33162 GCA_003297005.1 Symbiodinium sp. clade A Y106
TATTTGTCTTTAATTTGTCTTTATTTGTCTTTATTTGTCAAAATTTGCCGATCCTGTCGAACAAGCCCTGTAGATCTAATCCCTGTTGTTCTGGTTCGGTGCAAACGGCCAATGACAAAGTTAGGGTTTAGGGGTCTTCTCCGTATGTTCCTTCCGCTTGGTCAGGACGAAGACATTTGGAAAATGCTGTTGACACAGTGCGAATGCGACTCACGTGCACTTAGTTCAAAGATATGAGATATGCTCCTCACAGTCATCAAGCCCACTCCTCCTTCATAGAATTGCAACACATATGCCGAAGCAGGTTACCCTCCTCGTGAATGCTGCATCTTTCATAGATGCATAGAACCTACGGCCTGGATACCTTAACCCTGGAAAGAAGAAAACCACTTCCGAACGAGAAGAGCCATTGTTCTTGATTTCTTCACTGGCCCTCCCCATGTTGGCCCTCCCAGGCCCTCCTCGCCCCACAACATGAGCTCCTTATCCAATCCATGACCAACCGACGCGTCATGTCATGTTCTCTCCAAGGTACAAAACACCGCATAAAACACTCATTAGGCCTTCACGAAAGCTACAACTGCAGCTTTTTCGGCTGCAGCGTGGCGCCTTCTCCTCTTGTTTCTTCTTCTTGTTCGCGGCATGCTTGGCCTCGTGCTTCTTGGACATCTTGGCGGCAGCGCAGAGTCAACTCCACTCCAGCCCAAGCACCTTAAACCGGAAGCCTGAAACCCAAAGCCATTTTAAGCCGAACCCAAAGATACGATAAGATGATTACCATATAGTATATCAAAGATAATGCATTATCATTTTGTAAGTAAAATATCATCCCTAAATCCTATAAAGCCGCAGGCTTTCAACCCTCCAAGACCCAGTCTCGACACTTCCCCCTTGCTGGGTCTCCGCAAGACTTGCCCGCAGCTTGTCCGCACGAAACACCAGCAACAACCATGGAAGAGGCCCGAACCGACAGAATACATCATATGGGTTCAGGACGAAAAGCCCTGAGTCCTAAAACCTGATTTGAGGATTAATGGTTTGGGCTTTTTGTCTTAAGGTTTAGAACTGAGAGCTTTGGGTTTCGCGTTTTAGGCCTTCCATAGGCACTAGGAACTTTAAGCTCTGTCGGCCAAACACAGAATGGCTTTCGGACCCAACCCTAAACCCTTAACCCCTAATGTAGGAACCTGATTAAGAAACCTTGGGCCTTTATGAGGGTTCCTTATATGAACCCTACTACTTTGGGGGTTATAGGGCCAGGGTTTCTTAATCAGGTTCCTACATTAAACCCTAACCCCTAGAAAATGACGGGGTGTTGGCTTCTGCTTAAGGCTGCAGGGCTTCGGCCTGGGAAAGAGGCCTCACAAGCAAAGGAGGCCCAAAATCCCCATAACAATGATTCTACTGATGATAATTATCATGATACTACTACTGAAAGAAAAAAGAATAATCATGATAAGCACAAGAAAAACCTTACATAGACAAAGCTTTGAGCTTCAACCTACTCAGGTCTGAAACCCAAGAGGGCTGTAGGCTGGGATCTATTAGGGTTCCTTTAAGGGTTTAGGGTTTAGGATAGGTTTAGGGTTTAGGGTTCTTGTTAAGGGATTTAGTTTAGGGTTTGGGAGTCAAAGGGTTCTCGCTTGACCAGACTGTTCGATCCCTGAACCGAAACTTTGAACCTTAGTTGCTGAGTTCATAAGCCCCCCAAAAGTGTACACTTTCAGTTTTATAGTGGATGATATTATCCCCAAAAGTGTAAAGTGTATCCACTCAGCTACTAAGGAACCGTTCACCGCAAAAGCGAAACTCTTTATTTCCACATCCTGAACTTGCTGCCTGCCCCTCTTAGAACGTTGAATGCAGACCCCTGCTTACCAAACCGCCCTACTTTAAAAGGCTTGATCATGATCATGGGGATCCTACTATTTAGGACGTTAAGGCAAGGAAGGTTTGTTAATCAACTATGAAGCCCTTGTAGAACCGCTGTAAAGCCCTTGTACCGTAGAGCACTTACGAGCGCATTTCTGAACCTTGTACAACTCCTTCGAGAATCTTGTTTCCTCTGTCCCCAAAAACTCTGTCTAGGTCCAACCCCAGGATTGCTCTTGAGCTTCGCGTCATGCGCATGAAACTTTAACACAAGGCCTCGCAAACAACCCTAAGCCCTAAACCCTAATAGCCCAACAAAACAAACTAAAATCCTAGTAAGGCGGTGTAGAAACCCTCGAAGGTACCCTGAGAGAAGCACCAGTTCCGCTTCCAGCTCCTTCTCCAACTTTATTGCTTCCTGCATGGAGAGAAGATGATTCAAATTTCCAGACTAAGTTCAGGAACTGACCATGGCTTCCAAAACACATCCCAGTATTGCTTGCATCAGAATCCAACCATCATGAACACCATCGAAATCGTCATGAGAATCTCTTCATCGCCACCAGTACCACATGCACCAGCCCGATCCAAACACTCGCAGTGTCATCATCTTCATCGTCACGGTAGTGACATGAGCCCCTTCGTCATTATTTTCGAAATTCTGTCTCTAATCCTCGCCAAACCCATCCTCGCCGGCAACATTGCTGATGCTTCGCAATCTACCATCATCGTTGTCGCTGTTGCTTGAATTCTGTCGGAACTGCAGAAAAAAGGCCTTCCTCCGAGTCGTGATCCTGGAACTGGAGGCTTCGAGGCCAAGCCCCATTCGGAATCAGCACAATTCCAAAGGAGAGTTCATTTGAAGCAAAAAGGCATACGGGTTTAGGGTACGGGGTAGGGGGATTGGAATTTAGGCCTACTGCGGGGGATGTCGGGAGTTGCGAACTGCAATCGAAGGTTCATGGGTAGATGCTGTACATGTTGGCATGGAAGTGCAAGTACCTTGGAACCTTAATTGGGGCCTTGCAGCCTCACTGCAGCTCGAGGATAAATGCAGCTACGGGCCACCTGCTAAGGCTTCAGGGGTGAGGGGTGCAAGGGTCCTAGGTTTTGCCAGGCTTTCCACTTTTGGGGGAATCTTCATATTTTCTCAGTCCTACTGCTAAACCCTGAACTGAACCCTAAAAAATCCTAAAGGCGGGAGCCGGAGCGACCCAAAGCCTGCCCGCCTGCTCAAGCTGCTGCTTGTTCACCGTCTCCTTTACCTTTACCTGCTCCTGTCAAAGGCTCTTTGCGATACGGGGCTTGGGAGGCCTCTGGATTGCCAGGGACGCCAAAAGCCTAGGGTTTAGGGTTTAGGGACGAAGGTGAGGATCTCATACCTCTGTGGACTCTGGACCTGTGATCATAGGCCGGGGGATATGCAGGGCCTGCAAGGGATACCGCCCCTACTTATTCCGACTCCTAAATTTGTTGTTCAGAGGTGAAGCCAACAAACAGACACACCAATGGCAGCAGCAAGCTCACATCCCATCTCCAACACATCCTTGCAACCCCCAACAACTGCAAATGCAAACGCGACACGACACCGTCAAGACACGAAACTGTATCCTTGACCCCACACCCCTTAACTAGGTGGGCTTTTAAAGCTTTCGAAAAATATTAGTAAATAAGATCCTCTTAAGCCCAATAAGGGCAAATATAAACTGTCCCAAAGCCCTACCTAGTTAACCATGCTCTACTGTAAACTCCTGTACCCTAACCTCTGAAGAATTTCCAAAGCCCACGTGACCGAGCCTCGATCCAGTACTATAGGGGCCTTGATAATTAGAATGGGGTCTTGGGGCCCATTATACTATAAATAGAACAAGGAGGCACCAAAATAGTGTAGGTATTCATTTACCTACGATTGCAGCATACGAGACCCTCCAACAAACATCAAATCATGGTTAAGCCCACGTTCACTTCTACACCCTCAACTTTTTAGTTGCTGAGTACATAAGCCCCAAAAAGTATACACTTTTAGTTTTATAGTGGGTAATATTATCCCAAAAGTGTCAAGTGTATCCACTCAGCTGCTAAGTCTTAAACCCTGAAAAGGCCCTGAACCCTAAACCGCTTGCAGGGAAGAACCCTGTGCACGGACTTGTGCCTGATCCTCCGTCCTGGGTCGAATTGCAAGCCCAGCTGGAGTTCTTCGGGTTTAGGGTTTATGGGGCTATTCAAAATCGCAAAGCAACAAAACCACAAAAGGCTGAACTTCATCCCTTCGTACAGGTATGAACCCCTTACCCCCCAAACCCTGAGTGTCCCTGAACCTGAACCCTCGCCCTTACCAAAACGTGGGGTTTACGGTTTGGGAGTTGGCGTTTGGGTGTCAGATTGAACGATTACGACCAGAACAGCAGTAACAGGAGTGACTCGTGCTCCTAGAACATGGATCCTAGCCAAACTACAGCGCAGAGCACTGCAGTAGAAAGATCAGAGAGAACTCAGTGCCCCTTTGGGAAGGATCCGTTGAAATATGAAGAGTTCTAGATACAGGTCATCTATTTTCTCGAACAGTCCCTGATACCTGGACCTTATTAGGGCCTATAACATGATCCCTACATAGAACCCAATGCCCGTTCTTTCGACAGGACGTGTTGAGTTTATGATTTGGGGGCCGCATTCGAGCTTAGGCTAATATGAGAATCAGAATCAGAGTGTGTTCACTACTAATTCCTACACATTACACATTTCTGCAGTGTACATTCGAATTCTGCCCTCCGACAGCAGTGAGGACTGGTCATGGCCCCGCCCTAAACCCCAAAGCCTAAGTCTGCCATAGGTTCTACGTGTTGCCATTGCTGCTTGTTTTATTCTCGACGAAAACACTCCGCAACCCTAAACACTACACCCTCAACCCTGACGCCTTTAAGCAAAACCCTCGTCATCGCATAAGTCCAGGCCGTAACCCTTATAAGAGCTCCAGCCGACACCACGAGCCTGTTTAAAATCCGAACTAGAGTTCATTAGCGTTTACAGTTGTAGCGGTTTACGATTTAGCGTGTAGGGGGATACTGTGTAGAGTTTCATGGTGCGCACCAAGACCCATAAGCATAGTAAAACGAGGTTGCCTAATGTCCACCCTGCCAAGTTAGATCATAAATACACGAATCCCCCCCAAAAGGGGAGCCCAGTTGCCAGTTGTTTTACCCTAAGCCCTAAACCCCCCCAAAAAAGGACCCCAGTTGTTTCAGATCATTCCGAGCTCCCTGGCTTGAAGCTGATGGCAGAGCCATTAGGCTGCAGGACCGGGATGCACGATCCTTAGGGGTGGGTGATGGTCGCGGCGGTGGTAGTAGTAACTGTATAACACTAGTAGTAGTAGTAGTAGTAGTAGTAGTAGTAGCAGTAGCAGTAGCAGTAGCAGTAGTAGTAGTAGTAGCAGCAGTAGTACTAGTACTAGTACTAGTACCAGCACGAGTACCAGTACACCAGTACCAGTACCAGTACTAGTGCTAGTACTAGTACTAGCACTAGTACTAGTACTAGTACTAGTACTAGTAGTAGTAGTAGTAGTAGTAGTAGTCGTGGTAGTAGTAGTAGTAGTAGCAGTAGTAGTTGTTGTTGTAGTAGTAGTAGTGGTGGTTGAAGTCGTAGTGGGAGGAGCAGGAGGAGCGGGCGTAGGACTGGCAGGAGCAGCAGTAGCAGTAGCAGGGTTTTCGGCTGAAGGGTTTGGGAACTAGATCACAGGCGTTTCGGGATTCCAGGGTCGTAAGGCTGCGACGGACGTGGCCAGTCGTTATCTCGCCAGCCACCTGGATATGCAGAGAGCCACGCGCCATATGCAGCACACGTGTGTTGAGGGGCTCGCACTTAGGATGTACAACCGAGGATAAACACGGTTTCACACGAGATGGCAAGTCATGGAGCTCGCTGGTGGAAAAGCCGCAGTGAAAATAGTGGAGGTCTGAACAAAAAGTTGCCGCATTCTCTGATCATCCTTACATAGTTCCAGTATAAGATACCCTGAACACCAATTCTCATTACCCAGGCCTCTATACTACAGGGCGTGGAGCGGGCCTTTCAAGTTCAGAAGTTGAATCCGGAATCTAAGTGTACCCTTCTGGACTTTGGGGAAGAGGATGTATCGGCAGGGCTTAGACAACTAGTGTGCGGTTTTTTGGGGGCATATAACAGGGAAGTTTACCTGTCTTATCGGAACACAACGGGATTCCTGTACAGATTGTTCAGATCTCTATCCCAGACCCCCGGGAGGATCCAAAAAGTAGATCCCTTAATGGGGGTTCCTATAAAGTACCCTTAGTAGCATAGGGCCCCAAATTAGGGGATCTACTTTCTAGATCCTCCCNTCCCAGACCCCCGGGAGGATCCAAAAAGTAGATCCCTTAATGGGGGTTCCTATAAAGTACCCTTAGTAGCATAGGGCCCCAAATTAGGGGATCTACTTTCTAGATCCTCCCGGGGGTCTGGGTATGTTAGGGTTTAGGGTTTAGGGTTTAGGGCTTAGGGTTTAGGGTTTAGGGTTTAAGGTTTAGGGTTTAGGGTTTAGGGTCTAGGGGGAGTCCTGCAGAGGTTGGGAGCCAGCCGCCTCCTCTTTGCAAGACCCGTCGCTCCAAGACCAAACCCCAATCGCCTAAACCCGACACCCAAAAAAATTATACACGAAACCCAGCGCATAAACACCAGAAAATCCCAAGTTTTCGGTATGGATTGAGCTCTACGACACCTCTATGCGCCCCCCCTATCTAATCCTACCGATAATCACCCTACAACGAAGGGAATTGGAGGGAGGCGGAGGATCTCTCGTTCTGGGAGAAGTCTCAGCAATGGGGTTCCATCAAAATCATGGCTTAAGGGCTGGGTACCCCAGCCAAACAAACTAAAAGTCCAAAAAAGGTCAAAGGTTAAAGGTCACTTACTCAGCTACTACAGTAAGATGTAATGACTGTTAGGTGGGGCTTGGAGTGTAGGAGTTGAGAGCTTGTGGAGCCAAGAACTTTGGGAGTCTTGTAATGGCCCGAAGGCCCAAAACCGTGACCTTCAGCCAAGTATCATAAGCCCTGAATTATACAAGTTCTTGGGCGGGGAACTGAATGTAGGCTTGTGGCAGAAAGCTTTTTAGTTTAGGGCTGTTGGTTCAGGCGTTTCAAGCTCCAGGTTTCGCCCTTCCCTTGGGCTTTTTCGGCTATTGAATTCCAAATCCATGGAATTTGATCCAGTTTAGGGTTTAGGGGGCGTCTCCACCCATTCCAGGAGTCTTCAAGCTTCGATAGCGTTCACATAAGGTCGAGACACAGTAAAAGAAGATTTGCCGTCTGTCTGTGTATTTTCATATGCTATATATGCAAACGGCCTACCAACGATCAAAGCTTGCCGAATGAACATGAACATCTCTCTCTACAAATATATAATATATAAATATAAATAAATGTATAAAAAATCAATAAATAAATATATATATATATATGTATATATATATATATATTGGATATAGATGTAGATATAGATACAGTTATAGATATAGGTGTGCAGACACATGCATGTGTATAGAAACAGGTGACAGGCTCTGCACACACACACGGTTTATACATGGGTCTGCGCATGCATGTGTATGCAAACATGCACAGCTATGTCTTCTCTGATTCGCGCACAACTAGGCTTTTAAGTAACCAGGGAAAAACGAGCATAAACTCTTTTTTCATAATGGTTCCTTTAAGAAAAAAGTATTAAAGTATGGTACTCCAAAGCCCAGACAAGCCCTCGAGCTGAGAGCGCCACTGGAATCCAGCTTGGAATTGGAGGCTCCAAGGTCACCTGCCATCCACCGCTTTTGGAACCGGGGTCGGTTTTTTTTTTTTTTTCTGAGCCCCTTTTTCACCCAGCAATCCAGTCTGCTAGAACCGGGGTCGGTTTAGGGTTTAGGGTTTGGGGGGAAGACTTTATACGGCTCGTCACCGCTCAGAAAAAGGGTGAACATACGATAAAACCCCGAATGCCAAACCGACAAAGGCTAGGCCCTTAACCCCGAGCTTTAAGAAAAACCTAACCCTACACATTACACATCCCTAAACTCTACAAGCCTCAAACCCTGCAAGTCCTAATCCCGTCGGGTCACATGGGAGGGGTATTTGACTCAGGGCTCGGCGTGGGGTGGCCGCTGCCTTCGGATTGCCACTGCAACGACCACTACGATGATTACGATTATTCTTATCATCATGCTACCTCTGATTATTACTACGTTTCTGCGTATGATTATGATGATAAGTGTTTCAATTGGTATTAGAATTAGTATCATTAGTATTCGTCGAGTATTAACTAGTATTAGTACTGGTATGAGCATTGGCATTAGCATATAGTGCTGGAGTAACCCGTCTTCTTATGGTGATTATTGCTATTCTTGTTTTCTATGCTCATTGTTGCTATTCTTGATGTCCTTGCCAATGTTACTCGTATAACCCTAAACCCTAAACCCGTATGACCCTGCATGGCCAACCGGCGTCGGGAGCTCGGGTTGAGGATCACCTTTGGGCCGTAAACTCAGGTGCACCCCCTTGTGATCAGCACATGATCCCTTATCACCATTATCATTTTCGGGGGACATCAAAGTCAGTGGAGTTTAGGCTGCTTTTTTTACAGCTAAGGGATGTTAAACCAAGCAGCCAGGAAACCCTAGAAATAGTGAGACTCGTTGCTTGAACCCCAAGGGTCCAAAGGACCAAATAATCAGGTACTTGGGTTTAGGATAGTAGTTATGTAGCTCAATATTTAGGAGAGTATATGATTATTAGGTACTTGGACCCTTAGGGGAACATCAAAACCTAAAGCCCAAGCTCCCACGCCCGAACCACACGCCTTGATCTCGTTGGCTGCGGGGTCGATCCACTGTTCTGCAGCAGCGGCTCAGCATGGAATGGGGAAACGGTCGCGGCTATGGCTACGGCTTAGGCACCCCAAACCCCAAACCCGGAACCGTAATGCCAAAAGCCCTAGAGGACCAGGGTGAGCAGGTTCTGTAGACCCCTAGATCCTGAACAAGATCCAGGAGACACCGAAGACACGTGGCTCGAAGGGACGTTCCCGTCAAGAGTAGGGGCTCCAGCTCACCGACACTGGTTTGAGTGGCGATTTGGGGCTTCGGGTTTGAGGTCTGGGTTCAGGCCAGAGAGCCCGGCTCATGACGCTGGAAGTAGCTTAGTTGCTGAGTTCAGAAGCCCCCAAAAGTACACACTTTTAGTGCTATAGTGGGTAATATTACCCCGAAAAGTGTAAAGTGTATCCACTCAGCTACGAAGGTAGCTACAGATTCGAAGACATCGCCTCCGATGCCTGAATCGCTGGCCCCGATCCCGAGACCGAGGCGTCGACCGAAGCCCTGCAAACCCTTCGGCGCCTACATCCTCATTGAAGACCATGACAGTGTGCTTCTGATTCTTTGCCTCCTCATCGTCATCTTCCTGGGCGAGACAGCTTTGCACAAATGGCTCGACGTTGTCGGGCCCCAGCACGGAAGCCTTTCCACAGACCGAGAACATCAAAATACAGCTTAAGAGCCTGACGCCCTTGAGCCTCAATCTTACAGGCCGTGAACCAAGCCTGAACCCCAAACCCTAAAACTCAATCCTACCCAGCCCCATACTGCCGGGCAGAGACCCTTAGCCCCAAACTCGAAATCCTCAATGCCTAACCCGTGGAACTCAAATCTACCTGCTAGCCCAGAACAGTCTTGTCCTAGGCTCTGCATTCTTCACGCGAAGCACAACACGCTGTAGATCATGATGGTTCTTACCCTGAGGTTCCATGCACCTTCTTCGTATGTACATTGGCCATGAAAGTATTACGCATGAACTCCTTCAAGGCCGTGAAACCTGAACAAAGCTCGATAACTCATCAGAGTAACCCCTGTGGTGGTATCCGTCACCATGCTTTTCGGGGTGTTGTCCACCTCGCAGGGCATCCGAAGCTTCGGCGCTCGGGGTCTGAGGCGGTGTCGGGTTTATGGGTTTAGGACCCCTTAAAGGACATAAATGCTCAGTAGCTGAGTGGATACACTTTACACTTTTGGGATAATATTACCCACTATAAAACTAAAAGTGTACACTTTTGGGGGCTTATAAAACTCAGCAAATAAGAATGCATCCTGTGAGAGCCATAAGAAACTAGTGCTTGGAGGCTCCCGGTTTGAGGCTCAGCTCCTAAACCTGGAGCGGCGCCAACTCGGATGAGCCAGGTAACCCATGTAAAGGTCCATGCAAAGTACCTAGAGTCTCCATTGTAGTTCCTTTTTTTGGTTAACCAGTTTTATGGGTGGGATCCTATAATAGAGATTTTGGTTAACCAAAAAAAGGAACTACAATGGAGACTCTAGGTAGTCTAAATTTTGGCATGAAAGGGGTTCCTTGAGAGGTTCCTACATAGCCTGGGTACTGATACACCATATTCGGCAGATGGACGCTGGGGTAAGGCAGCAACAAATTCTGAAACCTCCGATTTTCTGCAGCGATTTGTAGGCTGAACCATCGACGGGTCAGGCACCTAATATAGACTAATTAGAATAGGGTCTGGGGGCCCATTATACCAAAATTACAATAAGGAACCCGCAAAATAGTATAGGCAATCATTAAGGCCTCTATACTCAACCCCCCATAATACCCCTTATAGTAATCCTTATAGACCCCTTTCAAAGGATCGCTAAACCCTAAAATGTTACCCCAGTGCCCCCCATACTAAACCCTTATAGTAGCCCTTATAGTAACCCTTATAGACCCTTCATAAGATCCCTTTAAAAGGAACTCTGTAGGCAACTATTGAGGCCCCTTTTGCTAAACAAACCCTTATAGTAGCCCTTAAAGACCCCTTTAAAAGGAACCCTAACCCTAAATTACAGCACCCTTCTAGTAACCCCTGTACACCCCTAAAAGGAACCCTATAGGTGACTATTCAGGCCTCTACAGTACCCCAAGGCCTCTGCTTCGGTCTTTTCCTCCTCATCGGGTGGCGCGCTGCACCAGCTGGTCTCCCTTGGGCCCATCACGAGCTGGGGCGTAAGCATCACAAGCATAGGGTTTTGGGGTTTAGGGCTTTGGGCTTAGGTTTAGGGTTGAAGCCTCAGAAGCATACTTGGAGGTCCATGGGTAGTTATAAGTGGGGTTATAAGTAGGGTAACTATATTTATAACTCATATTAGGGGACTTATAACTCTACTTATAGCTACCCATGAACCTCCAAGTAGAGGGTTGAGGGGGTAGACCTTCAGGGTCTGGGTCTCGGGAGCTTCGGACAGAAGGTTTGGGTGTTGGGGTTAGGGTTTAGGGGTCTAAGATGTAGCGAAATTCGAGTAAAGTCGGCTTTAGCGTTCAGGGCTGAAGGGGCTACGGTTGACACAAGGCATACAGTCCAGGGTATAAGGCCTAGGGTTTCAAGGTCTGGGGTTTGGGGTCCAAGCTTTACAGCACTGATAGAGCTTATAGGGTTTACTGGTCTACGATCTAAATGGGGTCAAAAGTTCAGGGTGAAGGCCTAAACCCTAAACCCCTAAACCCTAAACCCGAGCCCTAAACGGTGAAGGGTTCAGGGCCCAGGCCCGGGGGGAAAAGAAGCTGAGCCCTGAATGGGCAGCGCAATTTCCCTGAACCCTCCTCTCGGAAACGGGCTAGTGAAGTGAATTATACAATCTGCGAAGACACCTTAGCTCTACCACCATGACCATAAACAATATAGGATCCATGTTGAGCCTATAGAACCCCAGTAAGATCTCAGTGCTTGGGCCACGACACCCAAATCAGCGGACATCAACAAGCCTGTGTTGACAATGCCACCGATCTCGTTCTCACATGCTTTCAATGTGCGTTTCAGCGCCGTAGCGCCTTTATGAAATGTCGCAGGGGTAGTGAGGTAATGAGCACAGTTGAAGGTGGCCAAAAAACCGCCGGGATGACAGACTCCGCCCGATAGTTTGCAACGCAACGGTCGCTGCATGACTAACGAACAGTCCAAGCAAAAGCATTTGCGACGCGCCCGAGCTCGGGGATCACCTGGAGGGAATCCAGGACGGCGGTCCGCTGACACTCCCCGGTCGAGCGGTCCATGGCTTGTAGACAGCATGGCACAAGGACCCTGACTATGTAATATTTGTTGCCTTGGCCATGATACAAGCAAACGACTTCCAGCTGTGTTTGAAGTATCTTGGCATGCGTGACAGCCTGCGGGATCTCTCTTCGATGCATCCCCCTCGCACAAGTCTTTAGCACCAATATCCATGTATGTTCGCGTATGTATAGACTATAGCGTACCCAAGCACTCTTTTCTAAATTTAAGGTCCTACAGTGCAAAAGGACCTACGTAGGATTACTTGGCACGTGCCCCGAACCCCTATTTTAGACGCTTTAAAGCCTCAAGCATTCACCTCTGCCAGTCGGGATCAGGGCTCACTTTAAGGGTGCTAAGCTATAATGGCTCGAAGAGGGTGCTATCACGGTCCGAAAAAGCTACTGTGAGGGTTTGGGTGATTTGGGTTCATGTACACATGTAGTTTACAATGAGGCCTTGAAGTACCTGTACAGGAGCACCTAGACATAAAATACACACATGGACCCCTATAGGATTCTTGAAATAAAGCCTCGGCTTTAAGACTTTAGGGTTTCAGGTCTTAGCGCCAGGGTTTAAATTCGGATACGGCTTGTAGGGTTGAGGGCTAGGGCTTAGGATTCATAGCTTAGGGGTGTTTAGGGTTTAGGGTTTATGGTTCAGGCTTTACGGTTTAGGGTCTGCAGCTTTCACAGTAGATCCAAAATCCCGAAGACGCTGCGCCCCAGCCAGTGTAGACTGCAAAACCCTCGCTATCTCTCAAAGTTTACATCCGAAGCGTCGAAACTTCAACACCCACAACCCTAAGTTTCGGGCCAGAAAGACAAGTATACCCTGGCCAAGCTCCCCAACCCCACGGTATAGGTGAAGATCATGCTGCAGGTGATGACCACGAAGAGGAGGGGGTAGACGATGATGCCAAACTTGGATTGCGGAGGCAACATGTCTGCACCTCTACGATAACTCCCTACCGAACCCACATCCCTCCTGTTCTGGAGTTGTAACCTCTATACCCAGCATCTAGACCCCGTACAAAAGCTTCTGGTTTCCCTTCAAGCAAGACTTGGTTAAGTTCGATCTACAGGTCATGCTAGCTGTTGCCAAAGCCACTACAAGAGCAAGACCCAGGCAAGCAGAGGTGAGGCTTTGAATTTGGGAGTTTACGGGCCCTATATACCTTTGAAAAAATGCAATGCAACTGTTGACTCTACCGGTTTAAAGTGCAAGGATCAAGGTAAAGACTGATGCACACCGGTCTCCTAGTGCAGAAAGTGCGTAGCATACAAGGTATAGGGTATATAGGGCTAAGGGCTCAGGGTACGGGATTGACGGTATGGGAACCCGAGACCGTCCCGCGAATTTCAAAAGCACTGAAGGTTTGGAGCTTAGGGTTCAGTGTGGGTTTAGTAGCGGCTTGGGGTTCAAGGTTGGTGTCAAGTGTTTCGGGTTTTGGGAGTCAGACCCTCTATGACGAGTTTTGAGATTCTAGGTTTGAGGACTTCGGGCTTTAAGGGTTTAGGATTTTTCTCGTAGTTGGCTTGGGTCAAATTTCTGAATTTCCTGAAGATTATGTATCCGACATGTAAAAGGGAACTACAGCACTGAGGTTTAAATTACTCCGGGTACGTACGTACAGCGCAGACTACGCACCTCATCTTAAAGGCCGTTTCAGCAAGCTCAGCGTTCGTCCCAGTCAAGTAGGGATCGACTTCGTAACTTTCCATCATGTGCACAGTGCACGTGACCTTGCAGAGGTGGTCCTTATAGCCTGCGGATTCGAATTTGTCACCCTCTGCGACAGCGAAGCCAATGGCGTCTACGATCAAATTTACATGGCTCTTCATGTCCTTCATCTTGCAGTACTGCCCCTTGGGTCCCAATTGTCAACTCATCGGCGCCCCTTGTCTGGAACGTCGGGGGAAAAAGCCTGTTACCGAAGATCACAGGCAAATTCTGGCTCAAACAGTTCTCCATGTACTGGATCACAAAGCCACCCGCATAGGTCTTCCCTCCCTTCTTGATGAACTTGGTCCAATATGGGGTCAAGAAGAAAAAAGGCTCCTGGCCCAGGTCTCGGCTCAAGTGGCCAGGTAGTGAGTGGTAGCTGTCGGAACTGGGTTCGGGGCTCAACGGTGTGTGGGGTTCCAGGCCGCTTTTCCCCAGTTTTGGAGTTGCTGCCATGGCTGTTGCCTTTTAGGCCAACCAAGGACACCTTGGTGTAACCGCCCCCAGGCTTGACCTGGTGTAGGGCGGTTTTTGCCGGCAACCAAGGTGTGTCTTGGTGTTTGTTCCATAGAAGGTTAGGGATTTTGGCACTTGACTTTTGTCGCCTTTGTGACGTGCCTTGTTTTCCCTGAGCAACAGTTTTGGTGCAACCAAAACTGCCTCACCACTGGCGCTAGAGGGGTAGGCGTTTTGGGGCCGGAAGTTTGACTGGTGGCCACGTCCTGTTCGTTGGGTGCTGCCTGTTTGAGACGTGGCAGACCAGTGCTGTTGCCATGCCTTCTTGTCCTTTCATGCAGGCTTTTGTTCAAAGACCCGGTGGGCACCAGGTACTACACGCCCTGTATAGCAGCAAGCATTGCCGACCCCATCTCATTGCAGCCTTTGAGTTTGGGGGTTTAGGATGTTTGGGAATGCTTGCCAAAGCCGACATGCTGAGTGCTATGTGAGGTTGGGTAGCAGAGTGCCTAGCGCTGGCACCGGCATGGGCACTTGGTCCCTGTTAGTAAGTGCGAGAAAGCAGGGACCACCCGACTCATCACTATGCTCTCGGGCAGTTAAGCGAACAGGCTCAAACTGTTGGCTGGGATGGCCCAGACCGCGTTTTCTGTTTGACAACCTGCGCACGACGCAAGTGCCACAACAAGCAAAGCTTAAAACCAGGTTTGCAGGCCTGGCTACGCTCATCCCCTGCCGTCCTTCCGGGCTGTGAGTTGGCAGGTGTTCTGTCGTACCTTCCTTGCTTCTAAATGTAAAGTTGGTTTGGGCGCCTTGGTGTCGTTTGCCAGCACCGAGGGTGGAAAAACACATTAGTCAAGGAAGGCAACAAACCTGTGCTTCGTCCTAGCACGGGTACGTGCTCTTGGGAAGTCTGCAAGCTTAGCCCGGCCTCAGTCTCCCTTTCGTGCCAAGGTGGTATTGGCATCAGAAAAAGTCCCGGCGCAAGGAGTGTTCTCGCCCTTGCGGTGCGTGGAGTGCCTGTAGGTACTCAAGCCTGGGAGAAATGCAGTATGTCCTGGCGCATGCGCAATGTTGTTTTGAGGGAACTTGCCGCGGAAGGCTATGGCCGGCCTGATCTTGGGCTCATCGCTCTCCTTACAGGAAGAACCGCCGCGCAGACGGGGGAGAATTGCACGAAAGGAAAACGTAAGAACCTGGCCCGAGGTAAGGGTTTAGAAAGTAGTTGGGAGTGAGCCGGGCTCAGGTGTGTCGGCCTGTCTGACCCAGGTAGTTGTCTCCTCATGGCTTATGTGATTTTATTGCCGGCAAGAACAGCGCAGGCGAGTCCAGTGTCTTGCTCAGGTGAAGGAACTTACCAGTTGAAGCCTGGTGTTGCTGGCTCAAAGGACGTAGTTTTGGAACCCAATAGTGGCAAAACAGTTGGGGCGAGCCTCAGGTGCAAACTGCAGAAGACCAGAGGTAACTGAGCACTGGGCCTAAGGCTGCAGGCTCTGGTCTACCAGGCCTTGAAGGGCTTTTGGTGTTACCAGACTCACAAGCAACTCTGGTGAGACCAGGCTTACCGCACAGTCTGGTGCTGCCAGGAAAGTGAGCAGACAAAGTACTGCAGGCTCCTGAAAACTGTACAGTGGTGAGTGGACTAGAGAAGGTTAGTACCTGCAAGTGGAAGGCCTCTTTGTTGGACTCGTCAGTAAGTGCGAGAACGCGAGTCGGCTGTATAGTGCGGCTTACCCGACTAAGAGTACAGTTGTTAGTCCAAGTTTCACCCAAACTTGCCGGCCGATGGCCTGGCTGCGTACCGTACGTCCAAAGAGCAAGAGGACTTGGCTCATGATCTTGCCCATGCAGACCTGAACCCTCAACCCTAAACCCCAAACCTCTTTCATCCGGGGTCCCAGCGAGCACGAAGCCTTGCACTTGCAACCTGGCGATAGCACATTCCCATCAGGACTTCTACAAGGGAATCAAACAAGGAAGCCTGCAAAAGCAGGGAAAGAGAGGCTTCAGTTAGGGGCTCTGGGTGCAGGATGTCGGGCTCAGGGATAGTCTTGGGGGACATCCGCGCCAGAATCTTGGCTTTCCCGTATCTAGGGGTTAGGGAGCCGGGTTTCAGGTATCAGGTTTGGGGAAATGAGGGGTTTGGTGTTTAGGGTTGGGGTGTTAGGCTTTGGTCGAGGCTTTTGGGTGCAAGGCGCAGGGCTGCGGCTCTAGGACATATAGTGAACCCCAGAAAGTTGGAACATCGATTTAGGATGATTCATGCTGGGATTCCCTTTACTTTACTGTAAGGGCATGAGGCTAATGATGTTCCAACTTTCTAGCTTCTACTGTAGTTGACCTCCTGGAGGCCTGGATAAGTTGAACAGGGTGTTGGGGGACGATATAGGAGAGGTATCAGTGTAACCAAGAGCTGTAAGGAATGCTGTGGGCCAATGTTCAAGCCCTACATTGCCTGCTACAGTCTTACAGGGGTACTACTAAAACAACCGCTGCTTGGGGGGATTCTGGCACGAAGGGTCCATGTACCTAACAGTGGGAGCCTTAATAATTTGGCTGGGGCTGTGGGCTGTGGGGTAGATTGCAACATACAACTTTCATAGGGACGAAAAGGGAATCTTACGTAGTCATTCAAACGACCCTGGTGCATTAGGCTTTAGGGGTTCCTGCGTAGTGATAAAGCACCTCGATGAGCATTGAATCGTCAACGACAGTTGCGGTCTTGTGAATCGTCTGAGTCTCTCGAAAGAAACCCTAAACTAAACCCTAGCCTAAACCCTAAGCCCTAAGCCCTAAACCCCTAAACCCTAGGCCCTAATGACACAGCGACTCGTTGGAGGTGTAGTTCCAACAAGATGAAGGCTGAGGCTTCTGGAGCCACGCACGGACGATGTTCAAACACCGCACCGCAGTGCAGCTGTGGAAAGAACTACTAAAGGGGCCTTAATCATTGAATAATTAGGGTTTCGGGGTATATTATGAAATAAGCCGTGCGGTTGAGGCCTGGCACCATGCAGCCATCTCTCGCGGTAGGAAGATGCAGGGCAGCTGTTGCAGTGATCAGGCCAATCCGCCCGAGAAAAGGACCGAGCTTTTTGTTGTGGAGGTAGGTAAGTTCTACTGGAAAGTACTGGCAAGACTAATGTTACGGTCATTGTATTAAACGTGGACAATAAAAATATTCCCCGGGCCAGACTTTCCAGGCGGAAGAGGTTATTAAAACGACCGTAACATTAGCCATGTACTGCGCCGATGAGGGACATCTATAGCAGCTGTCACCGAAGCCAGCTATGCAGGTGAGCCCACATACCCCAGCCCAAACCCTAAACCCGAAGGGCCTAGCTTTCAAAAGAGTGCGAGGCGTTCGGCTTGGCGGATCGCTACTCTGGCACTCTGAAACCCTAAACCCTAAAACCCTGAACCCTAAAACCCTAAAACCCTAAACCCTAAACCCTAAACCCCAAACCCTAAACCCTAACCCCACAAACCCGCAACCTCGAAGTTCCCGAACCCTAATGCCGCTCAACCTCTCCACCGGAAGCAGAAAACTCTAACACTTTTAAGGGGGTATGTTTTGATTCTGACACCATGATCTTCAACTGACACCAGATATCCCGATGGGTGATTTGCGGTTTGGGGTTTGGGGTTTCCCGTTAGCCCTTAACCCACTACCAAAGCAAGATGGCGGCCTGATTTTGGGGAACTCTGAGGAATACAAATTTTTCAAGCAGCTAGTTTCTGGTTTATGTGAGAGTGCCTAGCCATCTAATAAGCTACGGGGGAGTCGGGACTCAGGACTCGCACGGGTTTAGGGTTTAGGGCTAAGGGGACTAAAAACCGGGGCACTGCCATGACTACGATTGGTATTAATATCACGATTGTAGATATAGATAATATTGCTGTTAATACGACGATTCGTATGGCATCGTATGACTGCAGTCATAGTTATGACTTTGACTATTGTCCTTAATTCAATTTTCATACTAAGACACATTGTGATCATGCTCATCATTCTTGCAAACCGTATGTTAGCTACTGGTCTAAATCATGCACTCAGTCCCCTACATTCCTCGTTCAGGGAGGTGCCTGTTGCAGGGCCGGGTTTTAGAGGCAGGCACCTCGACGGCTTCCAGAAGAAGAACGTGACGACGCAGCGCCTCAGGGGGGCTTAGACCAGAGGGTTTTAGGGTTGAGGGCTTTAGGGTATATAGCCTTAGGGGTTTTAGGGTTGAGGGCTTTAGGGTCTACAGCCTTAGGGGTGTGGATTGAGACCCAAGAACTCGACATCCGGCAGGATCGAAATTCGCAACGACTCCTCGAAAAGCAGCGAAACGTTCAGGGACAACAGCAACTTCAGCTAACCCACTGTACGCTACCAATATGTCAGGGAGATGACCGGTAGCACTGCAGCTATGCTAATAACTACTGTGATGTTGTTACTTCTCTTCTTACCTGGCGAGGCCAGCACCAAGAATGGTTTAACATGGTAGCTGGTGAGCGACAGTTCGAAGCTGGTGTTTAAGTCAAATGTTCAACTGTGAAGAAGCTACAGGGAAACTTCTTGGAGGTTGAACTAGCATGTATCATATAGTCTGCTATATTCTGTTAGGACTGTCTGTGTCATGGCTCAAACTCACGAGGACGGATCGGTGGAGGTTTTCTCATCGTAAGGGTCCATGCAACCAAGTTGTAATACGTTGGCCTTGAAGTAGTCCCTGTATGGTTACTTCAGGGCCAAAGTATATACAGTTTGGGCACATGGACCATTAGGGTAGCTTAGGGCTCCTAGAAGAAGTTCCTCAAGACGGGACCCAATGTAAAGACTAGAGATGACCCCCAAAATACAACGAACCACCTGTGCTACTTAGTACGAGTTTAGGGAGGGCTTCGAAACAGAGTTTCGAGTTTGCCTTCTCAGGGTCGATAGGGTAACCCTAAACACTCAACCCCACAACGAAGCTCCTCACACTCCGCTTTAGCCGGCTATCGCCAGAACCATGACACCAGAAACGCTGCTTTAGGGCATAGACGATGATGGTAGTTTGTACTGAAGAAGGAATACAGACGGACTGCGAGGGGACATTCAGGCTCTTGTATTATTACAGCAACGCAATGTAGGCGCAGCAACCTAAAGAATTATGTGCCTGTGAAGAAGCATCAGCGGTAACAACTCACCAATGGTCGGTCATATCCAAAAAGAGAGCAAGGGCAAAAATTGCCAGCAGGAGCAAACAACCGAGCGAACCTCAAATATTATAGGGGTTCAAGGAAGTAATGATCATATTGCCTTACTGTTCCATATGCAGAACACTGTATACTATGCCCCGCCAAAAGCCCTGTTCGAAGTATTCCGGCCGCCATCTTACGATTGGGTCTCCACGCTCCACCAGCATCTTCGTGGCGCTCTTGGTGAAGCCAACAAGGCCCTCGACTAGATGTTGGGTCGAGTTTGGGTTCTGGTGTTTATAAGGCCTGGTCTTCTGACCCTAACACAAACTGACTGCGACTATATGTCACTGCAGCCCAAGTAGTTGTTGAGGGAGGGATTCTGCCATCAGTGGACATTGAACCGAAGCCTTTATTCCTGGGCCCCGGACTTCATATAGGGGCCTTATGTACGGTTGGAAGGGGTTGTGGGGTACATTATAGTACGATTGAGATAAATTAAGAACCCTAATGAATAGCATTGGTGAGTATCCCGGCTTCTACACTAACTTGTTGATTGTGTACCCCTTGAAGGCCTTGAGGCTTAGTCGTGGAGTGTCCTGCGCCGAAGCAAAGCTGAGTTCTCAATGTATGTACTGTAGGTTTTGGGTTTAGCATTTTGAACTACGGGAGACTCATAAAAGGCTATGCATGACCTTTTCAGCACTTGAGGTGGCATCGGGGGTTTCGGGTCCCAAGCCTCCAGCTTGCTCCCCTCGGGAGACTTAAACTACCCCCCTCTGCGGTTGGCCTAAGTTTGCACATCTGCGACCCTGAGAATATGACACTAACCCTAAACTCAAACCCTAACCCCCAAAACCCTAAACCCTAAAACCCTAAACTCCAAAAGGACCACTATGAGAGCCCTCAGCCCGCAAGGATCTTGGCTTTAGGGATTTAGGGTTTAGGCAGGTTTAGAACCCTAAACCCTAAACCCTAAAAACTAAACCCTAAACCCTAAACCCTAAAACCCTAAACCCTAATCTCAACCCATTCAAACCATCCCAAAACCTTCGGCTCAGTGTGGAGCATAGGGGGCCTTGGCACTTACTCGATAATTAGAGTAAGACGGTTTAGGGTTTAGGGTTTAGGTTTTGAGGATACAGTAGAGTGTAACATAATTTTGTTCATGAAATATAGAAAATGTGGATCGGTACTAAGGCGTCTATAACATGGCAAGTCTAGTTCATGGTTGGGGTAGGATTAAAGATGTAGATTCTTATTCCTTATTATTGGGTTTAAGTACCCATAAACATGTAAAATGTTTCCCAACTACGGTTGATGGACAAAATCCTGCATTACCCATTATAAGGAATCCTTAGGGTCATGCAGGATTTTGTCCATCAGCCGTATGACAAAGAAGTAGCCAGCCAGTTTGTTGTATCCATTTTGGCTCAAGCCATTCTGGCAAGCAGTTTCCCTGAAGAGTTCTCATGAACGAAAGCTAGGAACATGGCTGCTTAGCGGAAAAGGCTGCTTCGGTTCACGGCTTGAGCATCTCCATTCTTCAGTTGTGCCGGGCCTGAGAGTTCGTAGAGTCCAGCAAAGCCCGGCCCACAAAGCAGAACTCTACAGACCGTTCACCCTAAACTCTGAAAGCCTAATCAGGAAAACCCTGATAATACATATACATACTTGTATATATATATATATACATATATATATAGTTACACACATATACGTTTCTGAATGTGTCTGTGTGCCACATGTAGGTATGTATGTATGTATGTACGTATGTATATATATATATATATTTATTTATATTTATTTATATCCCCACATCACTGAGAAGCCGGAGGACCCCTCCCCTCCCCTGAACCTCAAAGCTCAAACCGCTGCAAAATCCGCGGAAAGAAGCTGATAATAACAGTAGACATCAAAATAGCGGTAATAATCATCGTAGTAACACAAGTAAAAATAAAACAAGTAATGGAAACAGTAATGGCAATAGTAATAGTAATCGTAAAAGCAGAAGTAGAAGTGATAGTCATTGTAATTGTAATAGCAATAGTCTGAGTGCCCCCACGCAGTCCAGGACAAGGATCGACAAGGTGCCCGGCTCAAGCATTTTCAGCCTCCCGAGCAATTGGGGTTTAGGGCTCTAGGCCCTAAACCCTAAACCGTGAACCCTAAACCCTAAACCCCTAAACCCTAAACCGTTCTAGGGGGTGGGGGATGGTTGGGGGCACGGGGTTTAGGGGTTTAGGGTCTCGGGGTTAGGGCTTAGGAATTGTTTGCTCTTTTGTTGAATCCCCACAGGTTAGTTCTGAGAGTTTAGGGCCTGGGCTTGGGGCTTGTAGGGTTCTGTGTTAAGGCTTTGGCTTTTTGGCTTGAGGGCTGGTTGTAACTACTGACTTGAAGGCTTCATGTGTAGGGTTTGTGGTTGAAGGGTTTTTATGGTTCTGTGCGTACCTAGTTGCTGAGATCATAAGCCCCAAAAAGTGTACACTTTTGGTTTTATAGTGGGTAGTATTATCCAAAAAAGTGTAAAGTGTATCCACTCAGCTACTAAGTGTAGGGCTGTTCGCAGGATAAGCTTGAAAGAGACTTTCTGCTTTGTAAGTGGCTCTGTGCTTCCGTCTTTGGCCTACACAAAAGCCCTCAACAGTAAACCGTAAGTCCGAAAAGCAGCTGCCATGGGTGGGCTCATATAGGGGCCTTGATGATTAGAATAGGGTTTTGGGGGGTACATTATGCTATAAACTACTGTATAGTAAGGAACCCCCAAAATAGTAGAGGTAATTATGAAGGCCCCTATATAGTACTTAGTTTGGGGGTTAGCACGGATTGGAAATATATTTCTGAGTGTGCATTAAATAGCCCGAAGGACCTTCCACTAATGCAGCGTTGAAGGCCAAAAGCGCTAATGCTTTAGACCCTTAGGGACCCAAAGAATCCATGTACCCAAATAGTATATACTCCAGCCTTAAAGTAGTCTCTATATTGGTACTTTGGGGCCAAAGTATATACTATTTGGGCACATGGACCCTTAGGGAGGCTTGTTCATGGAATAACTCCAAACCCGAATGCATCGAAGGCTAAGCTGGAGACGAGACGAAGCAACGGGACGTCGGGACAAGGTTCCCGAGCAAAGCATACTCCAGTAAACATTGCTCGTACATGAGAGGGGGGGGGCCCTTCAGGAAAATGTTGTCATGCAGGTGATCCGCACCTTCGCTGACTCGTGCGCATCACGGTGTACCAGTACCTTGGCTGAAAGCTTACATCAACACTTGCGCCAAAATACTCAGGCTTGGTCGAATTATGGTGACCTCAGGATAACAACATCGAGAAGAGAAGCCTGGCTTACAGAACAAGCGCACTGCGTGGCAGCTAAAGGTAAGAGGACCAAAAACAAAGCATGCCAAAACCCAGGCCCTAGACGTGAACTACGAGCTCGACGCTTCAGGTTTGAAGAGCAGCCGGGTTGCCAGAAGTAGCCTCCGCCGACACCGAAGACGAGGAAAACCATGATCAGGAAGGTACCGGTGTAGGTGTGCATCATCCGCCTAACTTAACGGACTTTCTTGCTAGAGTAGTCTTTAATATTAATATTGTATACGTAGAATGGGGAACATGAATACTAATTACTACATTTTAAGGCACCGGTGTGGGTGTGCATCATCCGCCTGGCATCTCGGGGTTCAAACATTATGGTTCGGAGTGTGGGGCCTGGCATTTCTGGGCTTCGGCGCTGGGTGCATGCCCTGCACCGTTAATGCTGCAAGGCCTAAACCCTAAAACCCTAAACCCTAAACCCTAAACCCTAAAACCCTAAACCCTAAAACCCTAAACCCTAAACCCTAAAACCCTAAACCCTAAACCCTAAACTCTAAACCCTAAACCCTAAAACCCTAAACCCTAAAACCCTAAACCCTAAACTCTAAACTGATGTTTGGGACTCAGAGTATGGGCTTTGAGGTTAGGCGGCGGCGTCTGCCTAAACTTTCAGTGGCACTTCTGCGTTGCGACCTGCACCTTCTTAAGGAGATACTGCCAGGAAGCATGTTGGTTCGACAAATATCTTGGTGGTTCGCCAAATATTAACTACATCGATGCGTATGTGGACACTGCTTTGTTCAAGTAGGGTTATATAGTACGGCGGGCTATGGAGATTGTTCTGGTATACTATTTTTCAACCCAGACAGTCAGAAGAGCCAAGTACAGGTGGGGTTCCCATAAACCCTAAACCCTCGACTGCGGGCGGAAGAAAGCTGCAGACTCAACACGACCCCTCCCTGAGGGTAAAGGGTTTAAGATCGCCAATGCAGAATTCAGGGCCTGTGGAGGGGGGAGGGGGTTCTGAAACACAAGAAATGCTGCAGTTCTGCTACCATCCTTTCCGGGCCCCTACCCATAGGCCCCATAGTAGTTCCGTTTTGGGGTTCAGAGTCGGAATCCTATAATATTGTGGGGCTTATGGGTATATATGCTATGTGTCACAGTGTCTGGAGGCGAAGGATCCTCAACCCGGAAGCCCAACTCTCCATTCCTTAGTTGCTGAGTTCATAAGCCCCCAACAAGTGTACACTTTTAGCTTTATAGTGGGAAATATTATCCCAAAAAGTGTAAAGTGCATCCACCCAGCTACTAAGATTCTAAAAGCCAGGCCGAAACCCAGGCCGCACCAAATCGTCGGCCTGATCAACTCCAGATTGTGCATCAAGTAGAGGAACGGTACGACCTTGCGAAGGCCCTAAGCCCTAAACCCAAAGCCCTAAACCCTAAGCCCTAAACCCTGAACCCTAAACCCTAAACCCTAAGCCAGCAAAGGCGAGGGCTTTGGAGGACTTGAATTTTTCCTGATCAAGCTTTGAAGCCAAAGTAGGATTTAAAGGGCTCTTCAGCTTGCAGAGCATATATGATCTACTTATAGCAACGCAGTGACGTAGCAGTATATGGTAATACCATGTATAGATAGATGGATAGATAGATAGATAGATAGATAGTGTGCATACATCTGTGTGTATATGTGTTATATATATAGATAGATTTATGGATAGATAGGCTCAGATAGGTATTAACTATAGTGTGGTTGGTATCCTGCAGGTGCCGAGCTTTCGGTTCAGCCCTAAACTCTAAATCATCAACTACTAAACCCATCCCCGAAACCCGAAACCACAAAATATCCAAAAACCGAAACCACAAAATATTCTCAACCATAACTTAGAAAAACCCTTAATCATAAACATCCTAAGCACGAAACCTTAACACACAAAAACTGACACCATATCATATCCGAAACCCTCATCGAAACGTGGGCTGGTTAAACGGGGCCCTGCTGAGTAGCTCTTAGGGATTGAAACAGAAACAGACAGAGAGTCTTGGGTAAGACGAGGCCCATAGATACGAAGAGCCTATGAACCATGAAGGGCTCAGGGCTTGAGGGTTTGGGGCTTTCGTGAGTAGGGCTACAAGGTTGAGGGAGAGCTGCGAGAGGGCTTGAAGTATCTACCAGTAGCTACAAGTGTAGTTACGCCGAATGAACCCTCCTTTCTAATTCAAGGCGCCATTTTAGGTGAAGCTCAGGCCACAATTGCTCCACGTGAGATCTTAGGCTCGTCCGTACAGAAAATTGGCTGTTCATGACAGCAGAGTCCTTTGAATTCCTACGGAGGCCCTGGACCCCTATTCTCCCGACTTGTTCATCACCTTAGTCTGGCAATCCCTATACTTCACCCACCTAACCATGCACGTTCTAGAGCTTAGGGTCAACATCCTCACTTACGCCTTCCTTGTGCCAGATTAACTCGGCGGTTCTGAGCCCTGAGCCCTCAACTCTTGGCAACACAAAAACATTGGACCCTTAGCCCCAAACTCTGAACAACACGAGCCCTGACAGCCCGCCTCTTTGATGGGGGCATGGTGGCAAGGGATCTCTTTGCGCAGGCGCGGGAAGTCGGTCTGGCGTAGCGGGATTTAGAGCGACGGGTCTGGTTTTGCATCTAATCTATGCAACGCCATAACTCATAACTATTCTCGTGGCATTTATTAGGGGCCTGCTTGGATTTATGGACTAGTTTTTAGGGTGGCTTTGTGTAAGGAGTTGACATGTCAATGTCACGTCAGCAGTTCCGAACCATGGTTTACGGTCTTGCCCCTAAACCCTAAACGTAAGTTTCAGATTGTTGTTTGCATGCCGACCTAAACCCCTAAACCGTGAGTTTCAGAGTCTTGTCTGCATGCCGACCCTAACCCCTAAACCCTAAACCCAAACCCCTAGACCCTAAGCCCCAAACCCCTAAACCCTAAGCCCCAAACCCTAAACCCTAACCCCTAAACCCTAAGGCCCGGCCTCTTTCACACCCTCCTTCTTCGCCTGCTTTACGAAGTCCTGGCTGCCGAGAGGCTCTGGGGTTTTAGGGCTTTAGGGTCTAGGGCGTAAGGGTTTTAGGGCTTTAGGGCTTTAGTTAAGGGTTTAGGGCTTTAGGGGTTTAGGGTCTAGGGCGTAAGGGTTTTAGGGCTTCAGGGCTTTAGTTAGGGGTTTAGGGCTTTAGGGGTTTAGGGTCTAGGGCGTAAGGGTTTTAGGGCTTTAGTTAGGGGTTTAGGGCTTTAAGGCTTTAGGGTCTTGGGCGTAAGGGTTTTAGGGCTTTAGGGCTTTAGTTAGGGGTTTAGGGCTTTAAGGCTTTAGAGTCTCAGTCCCAATGTGGAAAGCCGTTTAGACTCTGTCCTCACTCTTAGAGGCAGAAGCTCCAGAACCGAACAGAAGGGCCTTAGCAACTAAACTAGGGCTTGAGGGTACAGCAAATGATAGCTATACAGGGGCTGAGAAGGAGCACCAGCACCAAGCAAGCCACGGCGCGGCCTCCCACTGGTGGTCGGTCCATTCTATTACGACTATGACGGAGCCACCATCCTTCGGACAGGGTTTGGCGTGCAAAGGTCGGGTTCAGTGTTTCCGGCTCGGGGGTTGAGGGTTAAGGCACGTTGGGCTTGGGGTTTAGGGATTAGGGTACACAGTGATGGAGGGATAGCTTGAAGTTATGGAGGTACATTACACGTATACTATAACCACACAAAGCATGCTTACACACTAGCCTAGCATTACTACGTCACTACGCACTCATGCTTCTAAATTACCAGCTTTGGGTGCATGCTTCAAGGTTCTTGAATCTTCTGGTCATCGGGCCTTGCACACGGCTTTCGCATGGTTGACAACGACCTCCTACCCTTTACCCGAACTTTACCCTGTGCCATCGAAAAATGACCCGATGCAAAACCCTAACCCTAATACCAAAAGCCTGACCATCATGCGATACTGCTTCAGGTTTCTACGACACAGCTTGGTTTATGGTCACAGGGCTTGAGACATCTGTTCTACCAGCATTCAGTTCATCCTGGGGTAAAACCTAAACTATCGGAGATCCACTTCGTGCTGGCGCCTGAAAGCGCTGTCTGGGTAGGAACTGAAGGTTTGTAACAAACTGCGAAGGATATGGACGTACCTTCGGCATCTGAATTCCAACATGGTTGCATCGTTTCAAGACTTCAGACTGATGAACGGCTTCGGGTTTAGGGCAAATGTGGGCAAATGTATGATTCAAAGAATTTAAAGCACAAGTACTCACTTGCCTGTGCCTTGTCCTGAACGATTCGCGTGGGTCAGTGCTGCCGTGTCCTGGACGATTGGTGTGGTCCATGGTGGACGACGAAGCACTGCCTCACAGGCCCTTCTTGAATTCGAGCCTTGCTTCGCTTCCCTTGATCGTGTTCTCCATGCTCCTCCACAGTGGACTTCAGCGGCGTGGACCAGCAAAACGACACCAATGTTTGGGCCACCGTGGCCCCGCCACGTGGCCGTCATCATGGTTAGAGTGTCTGTTGAGCTGTCAGCCCTGCACGCTAAACACCGATGGCCCTAAGTCATCAAGCGAGCGTAAACTCCGGCTATTCTTCAAGATAGCGAAAAGCAAGACCGAAGAAGCCTAGTCCCCGAGTTCCTGGGGCTTAACCGCTTACTTCGATGGTAGGATGATGTGTGTGTATATATATATGTATATAGTGTATTTATGAACCCCAAGATGCGAAAGGCTGCCTGCTCGCCTACTCAGGAGAGCCCATTTCGTGTTTTGCAACCCAGATGCCTGGATCAGCTTTACCGTTTTTTTGGGGGGTGGCACCGTGGGGTCCAGCCAGAAGTCCATGCTCTGCCGCTCACTTAGTTTGGGGTTTGGGGTATTAGCCTAGCATGTACCAACAATCACAGGGGCAGGTCATGATACTCCCTAAACCCTAAACTCCATGTAAGGACCAGGAGCCCTATAAGCCCTAAATCCTTATATTCTATGCCCCTGCAGGCCCTCTTCTACATATTAAGGGCCCTGTATGAAACCAAAGCCCCAAATCCTAAACGCTAAACCCCAAATCCTAAAGCCCTCAACCCTTAACCCCAAATCCTAAAACCCTAAACCCCACAACCTAAAGCCCGAAACCCTATAAACCCCACATCCTAAACCCGAAACCCCAAAAGCCTAAAGCCCTAACGGGCGTTGAAGACTCCCGGCGCCTTGGGTCCCTCGTCCTTCTTCCTTGGCTGCTGGCGGAATTTTCGGTCCCAGGCTCTGATAAAGAAACAGGGCCTCAAGAATCAGAATACCGTCTAGGGTTGAGGGTTTAGGGGGTTTTAGGGTTTAGGGGGTTGAGGGTTTAGGGTTTAGGGGGTTTTGGGGTGGGTCTATACGATAACTGTATCTCAAAACGGACTCACTTCTGCTGATGAATATGCAGACCTCTGCGTGTGCGCTAAACGCTGAACAATTCAGGGAGACTTCCTCTGAAGCCTTTGAAAGGCCTCTCCTCAACTTCGCAACCAGCACAATTTAAACTTTAAGACTTTAAGCCCTGCACTCCGAAAGCCAGTCAAAACCCTACCCCGCAACAAGCAGGCCTTAGCAGGAAGATAACTGCAGCGTTTTGGGCGGTGCCGGACCGAGTGTTAGGACGTAGGAGTTGGGACGTAGAAGCGAGCCAGGGTTCAAACCACAGAACCCTAAACCCTAAACCCTAAACCCAAAACCCTAAACTCTAAACCACAAATGCTGCTGTCAATCCCAGGGGCTTTTTGTCCTTATCGTCTTCATCATCCTGGTTGCCGGGACACGGTTTAGGGTTTAGGGTACGCCGAAGACAAGATTTGAGGGAGTTTGGGGTTCAGGGTTTCTGAGTGATTGGCTCTGTTGTTCGCGGCGGCAAAGGTTCTGCACTGCAATAGGCTGCAATGAGCATGAAAAGCTGCAAACTTCCCGGGACGAAATGTACCGAAATGTTCTTGTTGAAACCTTGCTGACGCGAGGGCGACGACAACTTGCATGTGTACCCAAACCCTAAACCCCAAACCATTTGGGTAGTTGCCAAAATTAAGGTCCCTTGTTGGGTACCCTAAATAATAGGTGCCGTACTATATTTTATTAGGGACCCAAAAAGGGACCATGATTTTGACAACCACCCATGTGTACCCAAACCCTAAACCCCAAACCACCTCGGACCGGCCTGGCATCCAAGCTCTACAAGCCACAACAGAGTTGAAAGCTCCGAGCTCACCAGCACAGAAGCCCGGCTCCAATATACTACAATATACTCTGATATACCATTATATACTGTAGTATAATATAATACGCCATAATATACTACGATATACTCTAATCTGGCGGCCGTCTCTCCTCACCCAATCGCCGGAAGAACTCAACATCTCCCGAGACGTCTCCTGCGCGGAGAAACTGTAATATAGTGGCCCTAATGGTTAGAACAGGGTTCGGTGAATAATCCAATTTGTATGTAAAAAAAGGATCCAAAAAGGCCCTAAGCAATAATGCGGGGAAATACTCAGGTCCCTTTTGCGAGTTTTGGGTTGCGATAATTTGGGCTTAGTTATGGAGTAGGTTTAAGGGGTAATGTGGCAGAGGCCTTACGCTAGGAGAAAAGCTTGTAAGCTTTAGGAATAGTACCATAAGTCGAAAGCTATGGCCGATACAGGGCTCAGTCTGCCAGAAGATCACACCGCAAAAATGGAATTCCTTCATACTCCTAGGGATTTAGGATGTAGACTTTAGGCTCTGCAGCTTGAATCAAACGATTTTGGAGCTTCTGGATTATTGGTCTGCATTCTCCAAACCTTGCACCCTAAACCCTATACCCCTAACCCTATAACTCCTATCATCCCTATAAGCTCTATAAGCCCTAAACCGGGATGGAGAGCAGACTGTGGAGCTCAGGGTTCAGAGCTTCGAGTTCGACAACCCAGGGGCAGTTTGAGGCTCAACTATCCCTGTGTATGTACCAGACTCTACATAACATCAATATCAACTTATGTGTATGTATATATATATATATATATATATCGACTTATGTGTATGTAAATATATATATATGTAACAAAGACTATTCATGTAGTTCATTGCGCGGTTCTTCTAACCGCCACTATACTTTAATTCGGATGCAGTTGGGAATCTCTCATGGAATTGCCTGCAGGGGATCGAATGGCTATGAGTGAGTAATTCAGGTCAAGGTCCAGGATTTGGGCGCTAGTCTAGAAAACATAGAGGCCTAAATGACTAGAATGGGGTTCTGAGGTTCATTGAGATTATATAGTAACCAGAAAGGGACTGTAAAGGGATTATGGCGACTAAATATTCGACCTCAAAATCATCCACGTTTGAAGCTTCAAACCTTCGGAGTTCAGGATTGTACCATGCAAGGCATCAACTTGATCGCGGAGAGCACAGCCTCTGCAAGAACTGAGACATGAACTTCACACTCTGGTTTAGGGTTTAAGGTTTTCGTTTAGGGTTGAGGGCTTCTCCTCGAAGATTGGGGATAACTACTGGGGATAACTGAGGCGACTGGAGAATACAAAGACAGCCGCACACTTTGGGTGGACCCATGTTCGGTTCTTAATACGGTGTCGCGGTCCCGTGCCCTCTTGAGCTTCACGCAGTTTTGTTACATCCGAGCTGCGAAACGCGATGGCTCGTTGCAGGAACCCCCTCTGTCAATGAATTTGGTCCACGAAATGCCCCGAGAAATTCAGGAGTGCTGTGGAAAACTCTAAGACAGGCATTGGACTCTGAAACCCCTATAGGCCCGATACTCTCGCTAAGCCCTGGATAGCCAACAAGATCGCATCAACCGTTCTCTGGTTTGTGGGTCTGTGTAATGGGTGCAGCCGTGTAAAGTCGCCGAATTCAGTGCGCACTTATTCATACCAGACCTTGTGCCAGATGGAGATTGGTGCCACATGCATTCAACGTGCAGGAAAGGAACTGAATCTTAAGTTATGCAGCTAAATTTGACAACCCACAGGTTACAGTACGAACAGGGGCAAGGCAATTGTACTTTGTCACAGGTATGTACTCGAACACCATGACAACTTGTTATACTTTGTGTTGCCATTCTCCAAAACAAGCGAAACCCAGGCCGCTATTGAAGCCTTATCCACACCATGACCCCCATTCCGCTTGAAGGGAGATGACGAGGTCTAATATAGAGGCCTTAATTATCTGAATAGGGTTTTGGGGCCCATTATACTGTAAATATAATAAGGAACCCCCAAAATAGTATAGGCAATTATTTAAGCCCTTATATTATACCCCAAGCTTACAACTATGCCGTTCGTCCAAGCAGGTTTTCGCGGCCACAAGACCCTTTTGGGCACTTGGAAAGTGACAATCGGCAATTGGTCTTGAGTTTGCCCAGACGGGACGGAAAATCATGAAGCAAAGCACCCTAAACCCTAAACCCTAAACCCACTTGGCGGCTTGAGTCCCAGCACGAAAACTCAAGACGCCTATCTGGCAGTGAAAGGCAGGACCTGGCCCTAAGATAGGGGCCTTGATGATTAGACTAGGGTTTAGGGTTGATGGCTTAGGGTTTTGGGGGTATGTTCTACTATAACTCGAACAATAAGGAGCACTTTCACATTGGACAACTCATTCCTTGGGGTCCTTCTTGAAACTGCAGTATGGGAGTTTCCGAAAATAGGGGACCCTAATATAGTACCCTAAATAGCAGGATCCTCACTATAAGGACCCCACAATAAGGTACCCCTAATTTTCGGAAACTCCCGTATAAAGTACACCAAAACACGATTCCCACAATTAAGGCCCTATACGAAATAAATCTCTGGCATTTTAGGTACGACGATGGAACAGACAGCTGTACTGTAGGTAAAACTCGTTTTCGCTAACAGTTACCACAGCAGAAACCGACAATGCCAAATGCGTATAATAGGACAGATGGACAGTCCGGCAGAACAAAACTAAACTATCCGTGCTTCACCCTGGGACCTTGAAATCTGTCTTCCAGCTTTCTAGACCAGGTCAAACACCTTGCATAGTGTCTGTACTGGACCATGCAGCCTAAACCCTGTAGCAGGTAGCACCATCAGCGACGACACCACGTCCCAACAACTCTGTTTCTGATTTAAGGGCTGGCTACCCTCAACTGGGACATATGCTTGGTAGCTGTAGCTACAAAAAGTTGGAGGCGATGCGACTGACGGACAAACTCGACATAGCCTTAAGTCTCCTAAACTACTATAGAGGCCAAAATAATTACCTACACTATTTTGGGGGTTCCTGATTATAAATATAGTATAATGGGCCCCAAAACCCAACTCTAATTATTAAGGCCCCTATATTATCCTGAGACTCCAAGGCTTCGGGTGCAATGTAGGAACCTGATTAAGAAACCTTGGGCCTTTATTAGGGTTCCCTATATGAATCCTACTAATAGGCCCAGGGTTTGATAATCAGGTTCCTACCATAGGGTTTAGCGTTTAGGGTTCAGGCTCAGAACCTTGGAGATGCTAAAAGTCGGGCTTTGGGCCAGGTTCAGTCTCCAGCACACGATCGGGCAGCTCCGGGGCAGCAGGGGCTGCCTGTGTAACCTGCAGCGGAGGTGGCTGCTTCGCGGCTTAAGTGACGTTGTCTGGGCTTTGACGAAATAAACTAGTTACGTGCACTGCTGCTAGCACCAAACTCTAATCACCTGCGTTGTCGTAGCAGTACAAATAGGACCGTGCAGTGTACCTGATGTGTCCGTTCCAAGTCTCTTGGTCATTGCTGCTAGCATGAACGCGTGTTGTTTCTGTTGTGGTGATTCCTCTAGTACGATGATGATGACGGCAATGACGATGACCTCCGTCTACTCGTTACAATCACCATCAGCACCATCAACTTCATTTATCATCGTCCACAACACGATCAACCTCTTCTGGCAGCACTGCTTGCTAGCGTACAACGCCGACATTCCGAGCCTATCGCTGCTTACCATGCTTGCTCGTGGGTCGTTGCCAGGACTAGTGAGTTTGCCTCGCACCAGTGCTCGTCGGCATTAGTGTCAGTTCCGCTTGCTGCGGGCTCTGGCGCTACGGTGGACGAGAGGCCGTAGCTCCTGGTGTGATGCTAGTCTACGATCGTAGGGTCAGGCCAAGCAAGCATACGTACTTTTCAAAACCTCCCTAAACCCTAAACCCTACACCCTAAACCCTAAACCCTAAATTCCCACCCGGGCCTGCTTAGGCCGTACCCACCCTTTTTCTGGGGTGCCTGGACCCAGAGGACGTCCGGCAGTGAATGACACCATTACTTGGATGGACAATGGGTGGAGCCATTGGAGAGTGGTCAAATTCAGCCCCTAGGGCTGAGCCATGCCATTGGGCCACCTGGGTGGCTCCCATCTTTTCAGGAGGTTCTCAAGAGATTATCCTGAACCGGGGGGCATTTCCTTTGGCGACCCCTAGCATCCCCCCAGCCCCCCCCTGGCCCCCAGCCGCCCATGCCCCTGGCTGCCTCTGACCCCCTGGCTCCAGGGCGG
>BGNK01005502.1:6163-24784 GCA_003297005.1 Symbiodinium sp. clade A Y106
CCCCACCCCCGCACAGAGCTGAAAGACAAATGCAAGTCGAAGCCGGCATGATCCGGCATGTGCAGAAAGTCGAGAGTCGGCAAAAACACTGCAAAAACCGATGCGAAATGCGACTCACAGGAAAACACCGAAAAAAACGATGCGAAATGGAGAGCTGAGCATGTTTTTGGACAGTGCAGCGCGCCGGTTGCGGCGTTTTATTGCTAGAAAATACCGCAAATACCGATGCGAAAACAAAACCCAAGTTCAGTTTCGGGTGAGCAAAGTGCCAAAATTCGAGCTTCAGCACATGCCAGCCAAGAAATCGCACCACCCCACGCGGCGGCAGACGCACGTGCTGCCAACAACAACAACAACAACAACAGTAGCAACAACTCACGTATGCACGAAACATCGGCCACACCGATGCGAAATGCACTTGGAGTGACGGCATGTCGACCTTCGCGCGTTTACGTCAATGTCGGAGTCAACAGCAACAGATGGCTGCGGGAACAAGGAGCATTAACCTGCAATTTCGACGATTTCGTGGATTTATGGGTCTCCACCAATGTCGGCGTCTCCAACGGAAACTTGGGGTTTGATTTTCTGTTCTCAAATTCTGCTTATAAAATGTGCATTTATATTAGGCCGCGGGTGGATCTCGGGGAGATGGTGATAGTGGTGTTGCTGTTGTTGTTGTTAGTAGAGAGAGAGAGAGGGAGAGTACGAGAGAAGAGAGCAGAGGAAAAGAGAGGCAGAGATAGAGAGACAGAGAAATAGAGAGATAGAGAGATATAAAAATATAGAGACACAGAGAGGGACAGAGAGAGACAGACAGAGAGAGGAAGAGAGAGAGGAGAGAGAAGAGAGGAGAATAGAGAGAAGAGAATAGAGAGGAGAGAGCGGAGAGAGAGGGAGAGAAGAAACGAGAGAAGAGAGGAGAGAAGAGACAGGTGAAAGATAAGGGAATAAAGAGGAGAGAAGAAGAGAGAGAAGAGATAGGTAAGAGAAAAGAGACGAGAGGAGAGAGAGGAGGAGAGAAGAGAGAGGAAGAGAGAGAAGAGATGGATAAGAGAAGAGAGAATAGAGAGATAACAGAAGAGAGGGGAGAAAGAAGAGAGAGAAATAAATATAGATTTCATAGATTTTGCAAATCGAAAGGCATTTAGATAATTAGGGAGGGGTGATATGATGGGCATAGGGTAGTAAGGGAAGGTAAGTAAGGATAGATACGAGTGGGGCGTTTGGAGAAGGACTGGGAGGATAGAAAAATTTCAACCGGCTTGCATGGGTCCTTTATATTAGTTATAGACCCGAATTCCGCGCAGAATTCATAGACCGCGCACGCCCCCAAAGAGATAGAAACGATCGTGGTAATAACGGTAGCATCATGCTGACGGCATCTAGGCGAAAATCATAATAGAATCTCGTAGCGAAGATAATAAGAAAAGATGGGATCTGGACTCTTCTTTATAAGATATTTACTCAGAGATGATAGGTTTTTAGTTGTTTTTACATGCTGCTAAATCGATAGAGTCTTGTATATATTAGAAGTATGGCGACTTATTGAAAAATATTAAAAATTGAGAGATTTCATTCAAATAAAATAATTTTCTTTCTATAACGAATTGCTCGCAAATATATTATTATTATTATATTATTCATATTCCATTGAGATTCCTTAAACTATAGAATTCCTATAAATACTAATGAAAATTTTTTAATTGATATATTCGAATTGAATTTATGTTTATACTCATATTTTTAGAATTTTTCTTATTATTCTTAGAAGAATAAGAAAATTATAAATAGACGCGTGATCTTTCCCCCACCTCTATATTTCAGCATCCTCAGAATTATCCCCAATATGCGTGGTTAATCTCCCCTATATTTTCGCATCTTTCCCCATTATATCGAGGAACAAAGGAAATAGAGAATCGCCATTTCTAAGGTTTTAATCAAATATTTTTTCAGCAAGCTATTGGGGAATCTCAATTTCTAGGGCTATGGATTGTGGCAAGGCATTGGAAAAGTCTAGTTTGCTATCAGATAATCGTAATTTGATAAGAATCCTATATATTATATTTTAAAAATAGGTAAAATCAAAGATTTCAATATAAATATAAAAGGATGAGAAATTGCCTTAAATAAAATATGATATCATATAATGAGATTTGATATGATTTTTTGATCATGATATAGATATGATATATTTATGTAAGATCAGATATTATAAAGAAACATGAAAATTTATGGCAGAAATCTATATATTTCAATGTCGTATCTTGCCCATTGCATGGAAGACGTAAGGAAATAGAGAATGGCCATTAGGGTTGGGGTTTTTCAATAAGCTATCGGAGAATCGTATTTTCTGGGGCTTCAATTTATGGCAAGATATTGGGGAATTACAATTTATTCTCAGGTAATCGTAATTTATACGAAAATCTCGATATTATAATTTAAGAATAAATAAAACTAAAGTTTTCAATATAAATATAAAAGAATGGAATAACAAATTAAAAATATGATATAGCTCCCCCGGAATTGATATGATATTTGAATATGATATAGATATGATATAATTAAACAAGATCAAATAATATAAGAAAGAATAATTCCTCGAAATATAGAAGAAATCTATATATTTCAATTTGAACTAAAGAATATACGGCCCCAAATAATAGTTCAGAATATATAATGGCTTAATTTTAAAATATTGAAATTTGCGAGATCCCAAGATCATAAGATATCGTAAAAATTAGGAAAATGATAGAATATAATTTTATCAGAATAATATAATATAATATATCGTTTTGTTATATAATCCATTATATAACGAATCATATTTTAAATTAGTTTAATATATATGAAATATAATATCATACACTATGATCTATGATAAGGCATAATATATTCCAATATAATATGATTTGATCTGTCATGGTGCAATAAACATTATGATGCAATATATAGTGATAAAATTACTGGCAACCAGATGCATATTCTCTATATAATTCAATATAAAGAAATAATAAGAAATATTATTAGATATGATAAGATATATTTCAAACTATTACTAGTTTATAAAAAAAAGATAATCAGAATAATTTATATCAAGATATTAAAAATAATATACTATCTTATCATATGATATGATACGATATAGAAGAAGATGATATAGTATCTATCCAAGTTTTCTATTGCATATATAATATTATTATATATTATATGATCTATTATGATATATATATCTCTAATCTACAATATTTCATATAATATAAAAAATTATATATATATATATATATAAGAATATATCAATAGAATCATGAATGCAACATAGCATGATATAGCATATTTTCATTTGGGTATGCTATTATATTAGTTACTATATCTTTTGAAATATAGATAGTATTTAATTCATTTGGAATCTTCCGGAGCTGGGCTATGCGTATATATGGTACGCTGGATAGATATATTAAATCGTATTTATAATCTTCCGGAGCCCGGGACCAGTGTTTCGACCGCACGATCCCCATAGAAAGACTATCGACGATATTAAAAACCCTACCCAAACTCGAGAAACGCAATGTCGTTGCGCTCCGCACCATAATAAGAGCATACCGATACGCACGATCCTTATAACAGGTTAAAAATGTAAAAACAATAATTTGCACGGATCCGTACAAAAATATGTATCCTTACATCCGATCCCTATAAAAAATTACTAGATTAAATTATAAATATATTCCACACCGCAGCTACAGCGCACCGATACATAATACCATATAAAAAAGCTGAATATTCAATACCTTAAACCCGCACGGATCCATAGAAAAATAAAAATCAATACGTACAATCCCTGTTTGAGGTTGCACGACGAAGTTATATATACGCGCCTTACTATAACGAGAGCGCGCCGGCATATAACACCACATAAAAATCTTAGCTTAATATATAAATCAAAATACTTGCACGGACCTATAGAAAAATATATATCGAAATTATCCTTATTTACGACTTATATTCATTAAATACGGCGGAACCACTTCGATATTAAAAGAACACACGAAAATAAGGCCAAATCAAAAGATTTTTAAGAAATTATATAATAAAACTATTATTAATAAAAAGATCTTTCGAGAATAAATTAAAAAAATATTTTTTTGCAGAATGAATTTCTAGATTTCAATTTAGAATAAGAAATTTAGCAATTCAGAATATTATAACTTATAAATTAACGATTTTTAATGATAATTTTCTAAATCTTAAATATTTTTAAATTGTAGATATAATTAATATTGAAATTAGTTAATGCCATCGATAAAAAAATGTATTCAGATTAGTAAGACTTGAGCGCACGACTACGAGTCCGAAATTTCTGCTAGTATCGGACCTATTTTCGAATTTATCGCGGTATTCGTCTTGGAGAACCCCTGCTATGGTCTCGCTATCATTCAAAGGGGTTCAGGGCATTCCAGGAATTTCACGAAGTTGGAAACGATGCTTCCGCTACAGTGTTGTATGTCCCAAGATGGTATCATTACCATAGCATTGAGCAAATTACAGGCGTGGGAATGTATAGTTTTTTTTATTTTATTGTGACCATGGCCAGTACCGGAATCTGTTTGTCTCGCCGCTGTTTCAACCTATGTTGTCGGTCAACTTCTCATACGGCAAGCTAGCAGAGCTAGCGGCCCGTAATAGGCCAGCACTGGAGTCCAGCGGGGCTCTCGAGGCACGTGAAGACGAAGTGTACATCAAAATCTGCACCCGGTCCCATGCACGGGCATGGAACAGAGCACGTGATGCACTGTTGAACTCATTGGGGTCTGACCCACACGGACTCCTGGCACAAGCTCCCCAAGCCAACATGCACTTGCAGAAGGCTTTTGTCTACAGCTCCGGAATTCCTTGGTCTGCTTGTTCCAGAAATACGGGACATTATACTCGTCCGACCAATGCTCCTCCGAAGAAAAACAAATCAGACACGAGCTCTCTAGACGTGACGCGCACACGGCTGCAGACGGCTGCCAGGCTGCTCCTCCCAGTCAGGAGGCAGGCCTTCCTCTTCCTGAGCTTCCTGGGACTGGGACTGCCAGTTGTTGGCTTGCCTGTAGCGGCTACAAATCAAGTCTTCCTTTTGTGAGCTTGAGAAGCTTGGCCAGAGGCTGGTAACCAGTCGACTGCCACTTGTTGTAACCGGTCTGCACCAATTCGTGTGAAGAGAGCAGCTACAAGCGGCATCTGGCAAATCGGTATTTGAGCCTTGGGAGCTGCATTTTGGAAGCCTTTGCCTGAAGTGCAAGGGCAGGTATGGCATACAAGAATACCCCAACGGTACAGAGTCCAGAGCCTCCTGGCAGGTTGTCCAAAATCCTGCAGCTCTGCGCCCCTAGGCCGCTGTTGTCCACCTGACAGTGTGAAAGCCGCACCCGACCTCGCGTCCAGACTAGGTCTTTCTCACGAAACTTAGCCTCGGGCATATAGCAGAAAGGACACGCGGCAACCGGGAATTACCGTCACACTGTCGTCCTCCATGTCGGAGAGATGAACATAAACTTTTCCCTGACGCTTGCTAGCGCCAGGATGGTTGACAGGCTTGTCCGGAATGATCCAGCCATACTTTCCCCACCATTCATGAAGCTGGCCACTCTGCTCAGCTTCGCCGATCTGTTGTCGTGGAAGCTTGTGCTTGGCTTTAAAACCATCGGCAGATGGGGGTCCGGGTGCAGTCGTGGAATTTGCATTGAACCCCTTGGCAACGCTTGCTGGGGGTCCCTTTCCAGGAGTCGTCGCTGCTCCAGACTTCTTACCATCTTTGCCGGTGGTAATGACGTTCTGGATGGATGGCTTCCCGCTGCCTACAGTCGGTCCTTTGGGTTTCCCGCCCTTCTTCGGAACTGGCTTCATGAGTGTCGGCGGCTCTGGCTTCTTGAGCGTCGGCACTTCTGGCTTCTTGACGTGCAGCTGCAGAACTTTCTGTGGTCTCTGTGCTGGCTTCACCGGCGATGCCTTCGGTGCTGGAGGCTTGCCAACCTCGCCTTGGCTGGCTGGGCTGGGCTGGCTCTTGCCGGGCACAACCCGACAAAACTCAGCACCTAACCGACCACCTTCAGCGACTTCGGAGTAGACCAGGAAGTCCACAGCTTCACCGGGCTTCAAGGCCTGACCCGCAGAGACATCCTTCCGCCTAACCAGTACTAAGCCGCTGTTCTTGGAGCTCAAGCCATGGTTGATCTTCGCATCCGGTCGGATCCATCCCTCCTCACCTTGCCAGGTGGCCACCTTGCCAGACACTCTTCCGCAAGTCACTCTCGTGCGATACTGGGCCTTTACAACAGGCTTGTTGTGTCCATGGCCATGCTGCGTCTGAGCTTTCTTCTGCTTCATGGCAGTCAGCCCTTCCGATTCATCGGCACGGCATGGGCAACTTTCCCTAGCCTTCTGGGCTGAAACCAACCTGAGCCAACAGGAAGGATACCCGTGTAACAACATCGGCCAGCAAGGATCCACAAATGCCTGCATGTGTTTGTGGATGGGTGCTGGACCGCACTCAATTTTCAATGCGAGGTGACACGTGCAACCATGTAGGTCAGCTGGATAGCTGCACCAAAATTTTTGGTAGCAGCAAAAAGGCATGCTCAAGCTGTGTGAAACGTGTACTGGGCGGTGTAGGGCTTTGGACTTGACCTGCCTGCTGAACGCCCGCAAAGCCTGTACAATGTCATTCTGCTATCTCGTTTTCTCAGGGATGACACTATGTGGCACCGCTGAGATCAAATCTCATGACTGCTCATGCTTCTAGTGGCAGTCTTTGCAGCTTCAGGGAGTGCAACCTCGTACGTCAATTCGTTGCGCGCACCATTGATGATGTTGTGCTGCCTGTCCTGTTGCAAACGCAGTTTGGAGACTCGGCGGACAGAGGATTTGCAAGACTGTCTGCTTTGGCAACACTCGTGGGTTCAAGCTGAGCGGCCCTCACGTCGTGACCTCAAAAATTGTCAAACCAGCCGGCACCGGCAGTGCGGAACGGACCCGCAAGGCACATGCAAGATTATGCTTGCAAGGCAAGTTAAAACCTCCGGAGCATCGCACGAAGTGGGCACGTGACTAAGCTCGTCGCTGCGCAGCGCTGCTGCTCGTTCCGGGTCCCAGGTCTCAGAAGGAGCTCGAAGTGAGCAGCAGGAGGTTGCTTGGGTTGGCTGGTTCACGAGGCTCTGACCGGCGAATACTTCGGGAAGAGGCGGGCGTGGGTATCAAGAAATCGAAATGGATGCTGCTCGGGATCGATGCATTTTCGCTGTATACAAATGTCCTGCCAAGGGCATTAGCCCCCCCCAAAAAGAGGTCCCGACAGACACATATATGCGTAATAGTATGTGAAGCGAGTGCACTGGTCACTGGACCTTCGAACGCTCCAGGCCCGGATCCGTGCCGTAGCTTCGCATTGCCACTGCGTCGTCTGAGTAATTCTGCGCATGTAAGTTTGCAAAGCGATTCTCGGCAATGTTTGCCTTGCGCTCTGCCTGCACAGTACACGAAAGACAGTCGTAGACGCATCTCACTCCGAGTGACGCCCGGCCTGTGCAGCCAAATGCTGATAGCGATCTTTGTACAGCAAGGTGTCTGGATGCGTGGGTCCATCGATTCCCAGGATACCCTTGGTCGCAAAGGGGATGCTGAATCATGTGTCAACTCGCACTGCTCTACGATCAAACTGAGACATCTGCTTCTGGGTGCTTCCGCTCCAGGACCGTCATGCGCTTGCGATATCGAAAAACTGCGTCCCTTTCCTCTCGCCACTTCTGTTCACCAGCTTTCATCTTCAGATGCTCTTTGTACCGCTCGGATGGAAGCATGAGGCTGTGGTTCTGATACCTGCAGGCAGGTTCGGAAGGTGCACCAATGCCTGGAGACCGTGCGTGAGTGAGAGGAGCACATCTTGATGAAGGAATCGTCGACTTCTTCAGGTGGAGGAGGGATCTCAAAGGTCCCTTCCCGAGGGTCGCCCTTTGGGTCCATGAGCGGATGCGGCAAAATGGACATATCCATTGCGCCACATTCCTTGTCAACCCAGGGTTGAAACCAATGAACCTCTCTCCACGTTTCCGGTCTGCAGGCACATCTACCCGACGCCCTAGCCGCCAGCCTTGACCGGTCGGATAACGCGGGCTTCGCTCACAAAGCTGACGGAGGGGCGAATTTGCCCATATGTGGCCTTGTTCGAGCAACACGAAATCACGTACTGAAAACTTTAGCCAAGATTCTGGACACAGGGACCCCAAGCACTACCACGAGGGCCAAAGGCTTCTTCTGACTTTGTCCTCTTGGGTTCTGGCCATCTTCCTGATGAAGCGATCTCCCTGCGTGGGCGCCTGTGCAGAAGGCCGTAGATGTTTTGCAAACAAGAAGAATCTGAGAAGCCTCTGCATGCTGATATCCGGGGTCGGTGGATTTCAAGAAGGAATCCAATCGCATCGTGGGATGTGCACCACGAGATGCTCCCAAAGCCAAGCCTCCGACCTGAGATGACAAAGGCTGCTGAAGAGCGAACTGAGAGACTCAGAGGCTTCGTGCAATGCCCAAGGCACAGAAGCCGCTTGGGACGATGCACCCGCCATGCCGCTCCGTTGTCCAGGCATTTTAAGGGGACCTAGGATCCTCCAGCGAGGAGGCCTCGGTCACTCCTTGAGCCCTGCTAAAATAACATCTCGGACATCTCTCGCTTCCAAAACTGCAACCAACCCAGCATCAAAGTGCACTGGCAGCTTTCTTTCGGCATCTGCTGTACAAGTACCTACTGTGGACGGAACGCTTTCTGGCACTACTCAGCTGATGCCTTTGACTTTCTGCTTCAAGTAATCGGCCTGAGCTATACATGAACTGAGAGGTCACGCTGCATGGCGAAAGTACGGTGCTCCGGTGTTCACGCTTGCCGAGTAAGGCAAGGGCACGCCAATACCAGTATTTCGCACGTATTCTATCCAGTTCCTTCAGCCGCTCGTACTGGTCAAGCGCTGCTTGGACTTCGCCCCTTGCCTCACAAACACGACAATCGAAGCTGCAAGTGCAGAATTACTGCCGATTCCTCGTGGATGTTGGCGAGGGCTTGGATGGCAAAGCAGCAGGATGGGCCCTGATTCTCAGCGGCATGAATCACCTCCACGATGCACCGCGTGCAACCAGTGGCGAAGACTATGTTGCTTTTGTGAGAGCTTCCGTGATGTTGCCTCGCGACACAGCATCTCAAGCGCCGGTGCCGAAGTCCAAGGAACCTGCATCCGGGATTCAAGAAAGAGAAAGACTTGGCTTTGACCGACACGGCCAGGCTGACCTTCCCATCTCCTTCGCCCAGGAAAGCAGACAAATAGTTCCAAGCGCACTCATTGCTTGCACATTTGCGGATAGCTTGCATGGCAAAAGCCAGCTCACGATCGCGAATGCTGTCTGTCAAAGGCCATGATTGATTTCGGACCACTGTGTACCTGACATGGCGTTCAATGCAGGGCGCATCCGCCTGAACTCGGCCCGCCATGGCCCGCCCGGCCTGTGGTTCCAGGCGGAATTGTTGCGGATGTCTTCTTCCAGCAATAGCTCAACGAAAGGGAGCTCTTGATGCCACATGTTGAATTGCTGCAGTATGTACTGGCGGTGCGACCTTGGTGCGATCGTCAAACGCACGAGCACTCTTCTCAAAGCTGCCCTGGGCACTGAAGGCAGCACCAGCCGTTGTAGTTCTTGTAGTCGCTGTTCACCCGCATACACTCCTGACACAGACCCCCGGCCCCCGGGCCTAGAACAAGCCCAAACCATGTCAAGAAGAAGGAACTGGAACCACTGGAAGGAACGCTTTTGATTTTAATTGCTACGTCTTCTGCGAGCCAAAGCTGCCAAGTGATAGTCCAGCTCGGTCTTGGCTATTTGCTGGACGGTCGCTTCGGCTTCTGGGCCTGGAGTTTGGGAACGCGCTCGCGCCGCCATCTCCGACACGAGCCACCGCCTGTGGTACCATACCTGCAGACAAAAACGGAGTCATTCCGGTGCCAGGTAACTCTCCTTCAGTCGCATCTCAATGCATGGCCTGGTAGTTCTTCGGACAGTCTCTAGCCCACTTATCAGTGAACACGCGCTCGTCTTCCAGGTCGATGCCCAAATCTTTGAGGCACCGCCGTCGGTAGTACCAAGCAGTGTAGTTGGCTGAGTTATGCTCGATAACATCAGCAGTCAAGTGCAGTGCCCTCTCGCTGGTCTCATTGCGCTGCTGAATCGCCCGAAAATAGCTATGAACCTCGATAGTTGGAATAACCACTGTCTTGACCCACAGCATGTGACAAACCAAACTCTTAAGTCTGTCATGCTGCCTCTTCGAAGCCCAACGGATACTTTATGACCTTTGCTGTTCGTGTTGAGCACGAACTGCAAACTTCCAAGTGGAACCACAGCATTTCGGTAGCATGGCAAGCCCAAGAAGCTGCAAGAGGATGTGGACCATCGTTTTGCGGAATGGGAGAAATATCCTGCATTGAGCCGCAGAACTGGCAGCAACTCGCGATTCGAGCTGACTTGAAGGTGCAGAAACATTTTTTTCATGCAGAGACAAGGCTTTTCAGAGCCCATGTTTGGAAGACCCTTCACCAACACGACAAGAACAACGCACGAGCCGCTGCTTAGGCCACACCTTCCACGACTCCCGCTGGCTGTACGGCAACTCGTCTTCAAGATTCTCTGCTTCCATCGCTACGATCTGCGGACTCTGCTATTTTGGTGCTCGAGCCGAGGCAGCCGCATGTAGCTTGGCTGCGTTAGAGCGCCACACCTCGGAGCCCACAAGTCGAAAGCAAGACAAGACAAAGAAACCGGCACAGGTTGCGTAGTTGCAGACATGAGATGGCGGTGTCCAGGCGTGGGTAGCAAACATGAACTACAGACAACTGTCAATACTGTCACGTCAATCCAGAATTTCGATATAAACTTGTTGGACTACTGACGATTCGCTGGAGTATACGGCATACATGTTGGCACCAGGAGCGCTGCTGACACTTGAAGGCTGCCCTTTGGCAACCACAGGCATTTCACGAGAAGAGAAGAGGCATCTACATCATTCTGAGAGATGGGGTCCGCCTTTCCTGAGGAATGCGTCGCGTAGCTTGACGAGTCTTGGTTGTAATATATGGCTGATTTCAAACCCCGACGCTCATGCGAACTCAGAAGCACCTCTAAGAGTCCAACATCTTACAATTTTGTTGGCATTCCTTGTGTGCCTTTGCTCAGGTCTTTGCCTGCTGTTGCAAAACTGTGCCCCTGGCTTTGCAGGCCAGCATCAGGTCATCTTGCAGTAGCACAGGGGCTGTCGTGATGTGAAGTCCACGGTGGAGCAGCTGACGCTGGACGCTGGTTCTGAGGGGTCCCAGTAGTAGCAACTTCCACTCGCCGTAGTGAAGGGACTGCCTCCGCCATCCCTGAAAGGGCTGCCAGTTGCTGGCGGTGTGCACGTAAGGTTGAGAAGGGAGAGCAACGTGTTCAGTGTCGCGGTGGAATTGATCGCAGCCATCTCCTCCTGGCCGCACTCGTCAAAGCCCGCATTCGAGCAAGCGGTATCGCAAGGTTGGTTTGCAGCGGCCGAGATCCAGTTTTCAGGTGGCCCCTCAGTGCGAGATGGCATGAAACAGAGGAGTCACCAGCAAGACGTAGTGAGTCTTCTGTGCTTGGCGCCTGAAATTTATCTGCTACTCATCTTCTCTACCGCACACTCACAGTTCAAGCACCTTGGTTACCCAAACCATCGATGCAAGCGAGCAGCAGGAATAGGTGCCTGGTTGCGAGGGCGCAAACACGACTAACAACACCAACATCCACACGACGCATACACCAGGCGGCGCGACATGCCCACCTATACCCAGCGCGAACAAGCATAAGTCAGCCATCTTGTGCCACCAAGCAGCTGGCGGACCCTGAGACAGCAACAGTATCTGGGAATGAACTGGTCCACTCAGTTTCCTCTGATCCCACAGAGGGCTGCCAAGCGGGCTATCTGCAACCAAGCATCAGGGACGCAGTAGCACAGGGGCTGTCGACCTGAATTTAAAACGGTATCGCAATTCACCTCGTCCGCAGGCTTGCTCGGGTCCCAGTAATAGCAACTTCCACCCGTTGTGGTGAACGGACTCCCTCCACCATCTCGGTAGGGAGTGCCAGTCGGAGGATCGCATGTCAGGTTGAGATGGGAGGTCAACGTGAAGAGCGCTGCGGAGGAGTTAATTGCTGCCATCTCTTCCTTGCCACAATTCGCGAAGCCCTCTTTCTGACAAGTATGGCTGCAGGGTTGTGATGCAGCGCCCGAGAGCCAAGGTCCATTCGGATCCTCAGCAAAGGACACGATGCGCGCGCTTGGAGCTTTGGTCCGGGGTTGTCTTGCCGGGTGGATTGACAACCAATCAGGATTCTGGAACATGGGGCAAAAAAGAAACGATGCGCTGGGAGCGCTACGCACTCCTCCTAAGCTTATTGATGCGGACACGACGACGGCAACCATTACGAAGCTACTGATGCCCCTTGCTGGAACAAACACTGCCACGGACTTGATGGTGAGTCCCGAACCGACAACCCTGAGCCCTTAAATCTGACAGCCCGAGTCGAAATATAAGCTTAGGCGAATGCCCGGAAATGAAACAACTTGCAGAACTTGTCGCACCGCTAAAGGTACACACCTAAGCCCTTCCTCGCTTGCGCTTAAACCGGACTCTATGCAGTCCGTCACCATGCAAGTAGATGTCGGTTGCAAACCTAGACCTCGATGTTGCGCGGCAGGCCGCCACGATGCAAAGAGATGTCCCTCACTATCGACAAACCCGCGAAACTCAAAACGTAAATCTTCGGAAAGCCAACCTCAGCAGGCGATACTGACTTGAACCCCCCATCTGTCGGCGACACAGCTTGGACATCGAAAGCACAGAGACTTGCATCTGTCATCAGCGATGCAGCTTGGATGTCCAAAACACCGAGACTTACCACAGCCTAATGTTCATCTTCAGCTGGTCTACAATCTTCAGATCAGAAGCCGAACTTAGTTTGTCTGCTTCAAGGCTCCTTCCCTTCAGAATTCAGGCTACTGGCAGCCAAGCATCAGGAATTGGTGCCTGGCGGTGCGGTGTACACACAGTGGCACCACAACCCTCACCCTCACCCCGCTCTCTGCTGTCTCTTTTCGGACTGCAACCAAGCAGCTGGCGGACCCTTAGACGGAATCCATATGGGCTTAGGAGCTCAGACATGCAACCGAGAGCAGTCAACGAGTCCATGTGCCGCCGGAAAGCAGGAACGCAGTAGCACAGGGGGATTCGGCCTGCATTTAAGACGGAGTCGCAGTCCACATTTCCTGCTGGTTGGGCCGAATTCCAATAGTAACAGCCTCCGCTCCCGGTGGTAAAAGGACTCCCGCCGTCATTTCTGGGCTGCGTCGGCGAGCATGGCACCGTAAGGTTGAGGTCGGAGACCAAGGTCATTATTGCTGTGGAAGAGTTGATAGCTGCCATCTCTTCTTTGCCACACTGAAATATGTTGCCTTCGCTGTTGAGGACAGAGCACGCTGAACTGCAAGGCATGCCCTGAGGGGCTGAAATCCATTGCGCTGGCACCTGCAACGGCCACAAGAGCCGAGCTTGCATCCGGCAGGCAACACCCAACAAGAAGTACAGTTACTGCATCGCGATATTGTCTTGATGTACTGGGTGCAGAGCTCTGCTTGCGAGATGACATGCAAACGATTTTGTTGCTATCCTCCGCCATGCCCCGGCCACTGCAAACTTTAGACGTTTGCATTGCCTTGTGAATCTCTCACATCCCCCATTTAGGCAAGCACACTGTCCATCTGTAGCACCAAGGCAGCATGCTGACGATCACTCAAAAGGCCCTCAATGGAAAGACCGAAGAGTAGTCCGAACTCCCACTTGTTCGAAGGTGCGTGCATCCAACAAGGACGGAGCCACGCCAAGACTACATCAGAAGCCGAGCAGCCGGAACTATTGTGGTGCTTGTTGATGTCGTGGACATAATCGTGGATGGGGACCCCGTGGTTGTGGGCATTGGTGTCGTGGGCTTGTGGTAGTGATATCTGCCTCTGTATTTGCCATATCGGAATCGACGTCTTCGCCGTGGGATTTGACGGCGCCACAACTGCTGATGTTCCTCAGCAAAGGAGACGGGATGCAGGGTACGGTTGAAACCGTTCGGCCACGATGCTGCCAATGACACGGGAAAACGCACTTACGCATACTACTGGGTGCGACCTCGCCAATCAAGTTTCACTTGCTGTGCTGTTGTGGGATGATGCGCTCTGCGGTACAGTGCATATTTAATGGTCCCGTGCTCGCATTGTGGCACAACATGAAAATACAATCAGCGCGTCTGCTCTGTTGTGGTTGTTTAGCGTTTCCGTGCTGTTTGCTACATATGCAACTTACTGCACGTGACGGTGTTGCCCGCCATCTCTCCTTGTTTTATTGCCAGAACTCCACAATCACTCGCGAAAGATAGTACGTTCGTTCGATTTCGGCCCACCGATCTGGGCGTTTCGTTGGCTTTCAAAGCAGTCAACATTGCACGACCAGCAAAGCCACGGGGCCATCCGGGCTTGCAGCACTGCCAGCTCATCGGTCGGATTCTCATCAAGCCTGACGGGGGATCTGGTGTACTGCGTGCTTAAAGTCCAAATCGTCTTAAAAACTGTTTCGACAGGCAGTCCGCCTTCCACTGCCCCGATCTTGCCGGGCATCGCAAACCGAACCTGCACCCGACAATGAGAAAGTGCACTGTACCTGGCAATCAAGAAGATAATAATAATAAGCAACCGCATGCAAATTGTCGTGGCAGGGGTCAAGCGTTGGAAACGGCCGATGCCGTCAAGTCCATCTCTGTGCCGACTGAGACACGGTGACCAGTATGGACACGGCTGCGAGCGCAGCGCGCAACTCCATCCGTATCTTATGTCTGCGCAGTTGTTGTGAATACAAGCAAATCATGCAAATCTCGGCCAGCGCTTGAACCAACATCAGCCAGAAAAACCCATTTAATTAACGTCAAAGACACAATGACCAAAACGGCTGTATCATGCGATAACAAGTTTTCAGACGGCGATGACCCGGCCTGAACCGAAACCACACAGTCGGCTTTTTCGCCCGAATTCACGGAGCCAGCAGAAGCGACGAGGGAGCCTTTGTCCAGAATCGGTTGACACAACACCGAGCAGTATTCATTCGAAGCAAGCATTCGTCAGCTGCGCCGGCGCGCGCCAAGTGCCGCCCAGCAGCCTGCGCTAATACACACAGCTGAAGAACCCCCTCAGCTTGCCGTAGCGGCAGCACGCAGTGCTCGCAAAGACCGCACGCCGACGAAGTGGCGGAGGAGAACAGGGGCCCCGTGGCCCCAGTGCCGGAGCCTGCTCGGAAGAGTCCGCAAGGACGTCGCTGAGGAGCTTTCCTTCTCCCGCAACGTTGGCTGCGCCGGACAAAGGCAAAGGAAAGGAGGCACCCGCGACGCAGGAGCAGCATGCGCCCGGCTTCGAGCAAGGAGTCGCGCAAACTCAATGGCCCGAGGGCTCCACGGCAGGAGGAGTAGGAGAAAGTAGGAGTAGGCGGAGTAGAATGTAGCAATCTTTTTGTTAAAACATGCCTTTCTTGCGACTGCGAAAGTAGTCCCAAGTCCGTTTGCATCATGACACTGGCGGTCTACTGCTGGTCGCTCCGGGAGTCGGTCGGTCACGCAGCTCTGGCTGGGGGCCCTCGCCGAGCTTAGCAGCAGGCGGCAGCTCGACGAGCGAGGCGGCGTAGGCGCGCTGGGAAGCGACAGCCAGGAGCCTAATTTTTTTTCCACGCCTTTTTGCTCCTGCCCACTTCGTGTCCGGTCAGCAGGTCCTACTGGAGCCCAAGGCTTACGCTTTACACCTGCGCCTGGGGTCGCAGCGGCAGGCGGCTCGGCCCTTGGGCCTCGGCGAGGTCCAGTATGCAGTCGAGCGGTGGGCCCTCGACGCGGGTGGCATGCGGCGGTTGGGCCCGGCTGGACGTCTTCGCGCGCGTGGGTGAGGTTCGCCACGCCGTGTGAGCGGGCACATCGAGGTTTTCTTTCGTCTTCTTTCAAGGTTCATGTCGGCGAGCCGGACGTGGCAGGCGACCCGGGCACGGGCCTCGCGACATACTTGCGCGACGACATGAGGAGTAGGCGCGGACACCGGAGTAGCAGGTGCAACAGCAATAGTTGTTGGTCGTCGTCGTCGTAGTAGTACAGTAGTAGTAGTCGTCGTCGTAGAAGTAGTAGTAGCAGTAGTTCGTGGATGCTCGTGGTGGTGGTGGTGGTGGTCGTCATCGTCGTAGTACTTTTTCGTTGTTTCCACGGACGTTTTTCCTTGGCACGAGTCTCGGGTGCCTGCTGCATTTTTCGGCACAGCCTCCTACCCATAATTGGCCCATAACCTTCTTACGAGCCGCTTAGCTGGAGGCGGCTCATCCCAGCGGCGTCAGCAAAGCTGAGCACGCGCTCCAGCTCTGGGGCCGACTGTGCCGGCCAAGCTGGCCCGAGCCTTTTGCACCGACATTGCCAGCATGGCCCACCAACGCCTTGGCCAATGCCGTCGAAGCGGTGCTTCGCACGGCTGTCCGAGCTCGCTGGGCACTGACACGGAAGTCTCGGAGTAGCTGCTGTACCGCCGCATTCCACCGTCCGCCGACGTCGCTCCCGAGCACCACGAGCTGTTGCGGGCCGCCGCTCAGCTCCGGGTAGGCGGCTCGGCGACCCCGTGAATGAAATTTGTGCCATGCGACACGAACACGGGGTGAATATTCCACGGCCGCACGCTCACGGAGATTGCCACACAATAAACTTCCGAGGTAAGGATGTTGATCTTTACTGTGCAAAACCGAAATCATGTCTCCCCGTGCACATCCAAATACAGAAGCTCTTCCGACAACATTTCCAACATGTAGGCCAATTCAAATGACGATTTGCTGTAAACCATCAGGTCATCTGCAACGCGAATGCTCGTCAAACGTTCAAAGTTACCCACGTGAATACCGCAGTGTGCGATGCGGCATTTCCAGGCTTGTATCGCTGCCGCAAGTCCAGCGTTGAAAAGCAACGGGCTCAAACATCACCTTGTTTGACTCCACGCAGGATGCGAAATCTGCGGCTGCCGCAGATCCTCTTTGACCCATGTACGATGCCTTTAATGGCTGTATATAAGAAGATTCGACGCTTTGCTTCACAAGTGCATCAAGCAATGCGTTGTGTTCCATGCGATCAAAGGCTTTCTTAAGATCTAAGCTGGCAAACCGCCGAAAGGCGTCGCTCCGAATCGGGAGCGGACGTTGGGTGCTGCTGTGTGCGCTAGCCACTGTTGCGGGGACCACTTGCCCATCCGGACCCACAGCCTCTCGAGCCACGCGCACCCAAGCGCGTTCCGCGATCTTCGCCCGACAAGCTATCAGACCAGTTCGAGTGCATGAGAGGGTGTGGTCGCCAAAAGCGTCGATTTGTCCTCTGCAGCCGGGTGGGTCGCAACGGCTGGGGGCAGCGGGAGGCGCAGGCGGCGCAGTGCCTAAAAGCATTGCTTGGAATGCAGGCCGGCTCAGGATTGATCGGGCGAGGTGGACGGGCACCCGCTCCGACTGCTTCCCAAGAAGGGCACTCGTGCCAACCTTCCACCCGAAGGAGTTCGCAGGCTTCAGCTGCGCTCCTGAGGCTCGGCGCTTGCGCACCGCCTGCGAGCAGGCAGCAGCGAAGGCTTGTACTGTAGCACGTGAGCCCATGCGCCGGCGCTGTGCGAACAGCAGAACTTAAGCTCGAGGGATGCCGGCAAGGTTGCCGCGTTTTGCGCGTGTGACATCCGCTCTGGCCACGCTGCGCAAAGCTCCACAATGTCTCCCATGCCGCGTCCTGCGCATAAGGTTAAGGTGCCACGGCCTGCCTGCGAGAGCAAACGTCGCGAGAAACCACGCGCACCGCAGATCAGGGAGCTGCAGGAGCTGGTGCAGCAGTTCCCTCTCGGTCCTCATCCGTTGTGCTGCCCACGCTGCTACATAGTCCAGCACAACCAATCCACACTTTTACAATCACCCCACACGTCCGCCCCTGCTTTCGTGACACCGGGATATAAGTTTTTTTTGTTTTTTTAACGCGCCTTTTTCCGTCAGCAGCAGGGTCCCGCTCCTACCAAAAGCACGGTCCCGGGTTAGGGCCGCTTCAGCGCAGTGGCAGGCGGCTCGGCCCATCTGGGTCGGCCAGGTGTAAGACCTCATCCAGGGCCGGCGCATCGGCATGTGCCGGTCCCGGCCAGGCCCGGGCGCGTCCCAGCACTGTGTGACCGACGGCTTGCTGAACCGCTACGGAGAGCAGACTCCACCAACAGCAAACCCAAGAAACTTTCGCAGGCGCTCGGCGGGGCTCGGTGCGCGCCGAGGGCAACTAGGCGCTGGACCAGCTTCACGGCGTCAGCGTTCCACCGCCCACCTACTTCGCAGCCAAGCACGCAAAGCTCTGGCGCGCCACCTGCCGCGAGCTCAGGGTAGGTGGTTTGCTTGCCTCGGTAGGCCGTGCGCAGAACCGCTGCCACGCCGGGGTGGGGCTCGCCATCGCGCGTGAGAGGCGAGACGAGGG
>BGNK01005502.1:24829-37841 GCA_003297005.1 Symbiodinium sp. clade A Y106
GCGCGATGCCTGGCGCTGTGGTGTTGACGAGCCATTGTTGGGGCACCACGTGCCCCCCCGGCACGACGGCTTCACGGGCAACCTTGCACCAGGCCCGCTCCACAAGTTTGGCCCGCCTTGCCAGGAGGCCAGTTCGAGGGCACGCGAGTGCATGGTCTCCAAAAGCATCAGTACTGCGGCCGCACCCAGGTTCCGCAGTGCTCCCGCAGCGACCAGGTGCCAGCGGGAGTTGCAGCCGGAGCCTGCGACGCAACGCGATCAGCATTGTCTCGGCGGTGAGCGAGGTGTGGGGGTCGCTTGGGATGGCTTGGAGCCATGCAGCGGCATGCGGACCGGCCAAGGAGCGCGAGAGCGCACGGTGGGATGGCGGCAAAGAAAGCAGCAGCACGTGGTCGCGGAAGAAAAGGTTCCGTGTGCGCGACGCACAGTGTTGCCACCCATGCCTCCATTCACCGGGCTCGGCGATCCCTTGAGGTCAGGCGGGCGGGCTCCCTGCACCACGAGCTCCCAGGAAGGCACGTCGGGCCCGCCTTCAGCCACAAGCAGCCTGCGGGCTTCAGAGGCTGTCCGTAGGCAGGCTGGCCCACGAGCGTCAGTGAGGCAGCGGACCGCCCAATCCGAAAAGGCCGGGCACCGTTCGCGGAGCACGGTGAGGGCATCGGCCCAGCCCGCCCCGCTGGGCCGGTGCGCGTGGCCTGCGACAGTCCGTCCGCCAAGGCTGGCCGGGAAGAGGGCGATGTCCCGAGCGGGGCATGCCTCGTCCTCTGCGGTGGCGCCCAAGCAAACCTGCAGGGTGCCCCACACGGCTGCATCATGTGCTGCTGTGTATGGCGCGAGGAGGTCGGGAGGGACAGTCCGGAGTGCATGGTTAGCACGGGGCGCGGCGCAGAAGCTGAGGAGGAGCACTGCAGATCAGGCAGCTTGGGAAGCTGGCGAAGCAGCGCGTCTTCGGTTTCAAGTCTTTCAACGCCCCAGGCACGGACGTACTCTGGCGTGCCTATGGGGGTGCCCAGAGCGACGAAGCCACATTGCTGTGGGGGCCGGGCCGGTCGCCACGCCAGACCTCGGTCCCCAATTCTGCGATTCCGGGCGGCGGCGGGCTACCTTCGTAGTTGAAAACTCGCGTCTTGCCCAAGTTGGCGGATATGCCGGCATGTGTCTCGACCTCTCGTGTCACCAGATCCAAGGCGGCACGTGCACGGGATGGTTCCGGCAGAAGGACATAGAGGTCATCGAGAAACGCAATGAGCGATTCACCCTGCCGCAACTGCGAATCAGCCCGTCGCGTCGAAGTAGAAGTAGAAGTAGCAGTAGCAGTAGTAGTAGTAGTAGTAGTAGTAGTAGTAGCAGTAGTAGTAGCAGTAGTAGTAGCAGTGGTAGTAGTAGTGGTAGTAGTAGTAGTAGCAGTGGTAGTAGTGTTGTAGTAGTAGTAGTAGTAGAAGTAGAAGTAGTAGTAGTAGTAGTAGCAGTAGCAGTAGCAGTAGCAGTAGCAGTGACAGTCGTAGTAGTAGTAGTAGCAGTAGTAGGAGTAGTAGTAGTAGTAGTAGTAGTAGTAGTAGTAGTAGTAGTAGTAGTAGTAGTAGTGTAGTAGTAGTAGTAGAAGGGAGTAGTTAGTAGGTATAGTATAGGTGGTAGATAGTAGGTGTGGTAGCGGCAGCGCAAGAATGGCCACCTCGGGATTTAAGGACGATCGGCTGATATTGAAAGTCCTGCCTGAGGACAAAAATGCACAATACAATGCAACTGGCGTTTCCGGAGGGAATAATAAGCTTCTGCTGCCCCGGCTGGGTGCGCCATGCGGCATCCTCATGTCCCCGTCGACCCCATGCGTTGATGACCGCGAAATCCAGGGTGTGCATGGAAGGGTCGGGCATTCAGAAACCGTGGCCTGCATGTCTGGAAATCCGGACCGAAATAGAATTAACTGAAATCCGGGATTAACGAAGGCGGTGCTCGCCCAAGGAAATCACGTCTATGACGTAAACCTTATAAGGATGGATGGTGTAAAGGGACTGTGATGAAGAAATCACGATCGGCGAGAAAAACTAAGCTGTTCTCGCCGGACGGGCCGGGTTTGGAAGAACTGTGATGAATATGCCCCAACACAACAATTTTTTCCTACCTCGAAGAGATCACATAACCCAGTATTTTGTTCAAATGTTGGGTTGCAGGCACCGAATGATGTGATATGATGCTGTCTCAGGTTTCATTATTTGCTTTCTGAGTGGGTATCATTAAAAGCCGCTGTTTCGTGAGACGGAACCCTATAAAATTTGCCGCCTGTCAGGCCAGAGATGCTCGAAAAACGCTGAATCCGTGACGTCGGAACCCGCGATATTGCAATACATTGTTGGTGGGGGTCCCTTGAAGGGTTTACGGGTATTGGGAAGGTATTGATTAAGTATGGCTTCCTTGAAGGCTGCAAGGAAACACACGGTCCCATTGCTCGTGCCTTCCGCCCGAGTCATATTATATGCACCACCTCTACTTACCTTTTGTGGGACAACGCAGGGCAACGTCTCGGCCGTGTCTGTACGCGCTCGTCGACACGACTCGCTTGTTGGCTGATAAGCGCGTTGCTGCCTTCTTGGGCAACCGCTATTTCGTCAATGTACCGGAATGCGCCGCGCCGCCCATTGAAGCTGTGGGTCGGTGCGATGCTTCAACTAGATCCCTTTGCGCGGCGAGCGAGTAGCCCCCCGGTGAGGTCACCGAACCGGCCGACCTGGCCTCCGGTTTATTCGGAGTAGGGCAGACAAGGATCCGAGCAAAGCGGCAGCGAACGCAGCCTGCGAAATTCGCCGGCTCAGCGCTCCGGCGTCGGGCGGCCAGGCAAGCAGAAACACTGGCTCGCGGAAGTGAAGGTTGCGAGTGTGCGAGTACGCAACGCTTATCATTACCAGGTATGCGGACAATCGCTGAGGCCCTCATCGCAAGGAGCGGGCGCCGTGCATCAGGATCCACCACTTGATCCAATGGCTCGTCGGCCAGCTCTCAGAGCCTCATGCCATGCGGCGAGATGCCACCGGCCGGTGAAGGCATGTCACATCTCAACATCATGCGAATTGGCGTACGGCGTACCGGGCGACTCCGCCCAAGCCCCGGGCCTACAAACTGCGAGTGGCCGAGTAGCACGCGGCACGCCCAATACGCCGCGTTGCCACGGTTGCCAAGGGCTTACGCCACTCCCGGCGATCCGGTCCCTCGGCGGGGCTGTACGCCGCTGTGCCGACATTGGATGCGATCCCACATTCGAGCCATTTTTGAAAGAGCTCAAGCGCAGCGAAGTTGGGACCGAGCTCCCGACCACTCTGCCCCAGTTCACGGCTGCGTGTGATGCCTGCCAAACCTTTCAAGGCGTGCCGTTCCTTTTTCCTGGGTCTCAAGCAGTCGTTCACTGTCACGCTGAACGCCGATGCAGAAGGCAAGCCTTGGCGGACTCACCAAGCACCTGCGCGAGTGGGAACATCATCCGATGCATGTTTTGCCGGCCAGTGCAGACAGGGTCGGTGGCTCTCCTCGGCGTCCGGGCAATCCAGGACTGCAGGCCGCTCACCCCGTCAGGACACTTCTCGCGCAGAAGTTCGGCGTGGCGAGTTTTCCGTGCCGGAGGTCGCGAAACGCCGATGAGACTTTGAAACTCTCAGCAGGCCGGCGGCCGGAGACCTTCGACTCGAGGAGAACGCTACGGCGCTATCTGCAGCTGCGGTCATCCGCCCAGAAGCAACAGTCCTGCAAGTACTCCGCCGCGAAGTGGCAGTGCAGTGTAGGGGTCTCGCACAGACAAAACTCGGCAGCTCAAAAAGAAAGTTCACGGAGGAGAAGCTGCATGGAGTTGTACAATCCTGCGATCTGCATCAAGTTCGCGGATAAACAGAAGATGCTGTCGATCTGACGCCAGGCACAGCTGAGTTATTCGGTGCTTTCCGCAGTCGAACAGAGAATTTTTCTGGGATGTGCCAGAATCTGAGACCTGACAACTCGTAGACGTAGAGCTGTCGGGCTTATCATGCCCTATATAGGCCAGGAATGCAGAACAGGCAGGTCATGCGCACAGTAATAATCACTCCAGGACAATGAGTTACGTATAAGTGGTGCAGCATTTGCCTTGTACGTGGAGCTCAGCCTGTGGTTCTCCTCTATCTTTCAAGGGCTAACATGTTCGGGACGAGTTAACTGCAGAATGCAACCGTCTTCATCATTTCGATCGAAGAAGAAGCCGCGACATACGGTAGCATCCGTTCTCCGAGTACAAGGTTTGAACTTGGGCTGGCAGCCGATCCTTTTGTGCTGGGAAGCTGGGCAGCACATCCCAACTCCAGTTTCCTTGTGTGCACATAAATCCATGTGGATTGCCTTTCCGCTTTTCAGCTGAAGGCTCGGAGAGAAGAACAACAACGAACCGTTCGGAGCATTGGCCGAAGCTGCAGGGAGACAAACGGCAGAGTCCAAGCAAGGATATGCAGACAACGAAGTAATGAGTGAAGGAAGTGATGTAAGATGCAGAGCTTGGGGATGTCCGCGCGAACAGCATCGAACAACCACATCAGTCAATGGCTTTGAAGAACTGTGGGAGAACGCCAGCACTGCATGTAGTTGCACGAGGAGATCGAACATATGGTCGGATCCGTCAAGCATGCCAGAAGAGCATCCTCGAGTTCCGTGTCTGCACGTGCCTAAACGAAGTTGTGTACTGGCCGCAGTGCTCGTGTATCACGCATTCCTTTCAGTGCACATGTAGTGGCTGAGGCCACAGGTCCCATGCAAAGCCATGCTGCTTGCCAGATACTTGCGGACCCCTGTGCCGCGGGTGCCTGTCACTCCTTTCAGCATACTCGGCGTGGGCACGGATGGCATTTAGTTTCCGACTTGTACAAGTCGCATGTCGTCAAACACCGACGGTGTTGTTGAATTGTTGAAGTTGAGGGCTCTGCCTACCAAATCGCTGCAGCTTGCGTCACGACAGTAGCACGCGCAAGTAAAAGGAGTTGTCCAGGACCCCTTGCACGACTAATTAAAGGACGTTTACTGGAAACTCCCACTCGGTAGCGGAGGCAAAACCGGCCGAAGCTCAGAGAGTTGTTTTGTCTAGATGAAGCAATGATTCGACCTTCTGGCCAGTATGTACACAGCAGCTGCGCCCAATCTGCAGAGTCGAATTGCAGAGGGAAGACATCCGACGCATGTGGGCAGCTGCAGGAGCTCGACGCTGGATTGCATTCGAACGATGTCCGCTGCCCTCGCTTGAGAGTCCATAAAGTCGCCGTGTCGAGAGATCACAGGAGCTCGGTGGCCAGTCGGGACGCCAGAGAATCCGGAAGAGACGCAGCCCCGAAGTTCAGCTTGGTGTGGGAATGCTCGGTGGGGTTCCTTGAAGAGAGCCTTGTGGACGTCGTAGAAGAGACCTTGAACTTGAGAGCATCGGGAACCATAGCTGCCCGTCACCCTGCGGGCTCGTCGGGCTCCAGCGCTGCTTTGAACTCCTTGTGAGCAAAAGGATGCGGCGGCAGTGAAAAAGAGAATGCTCCGGTGACAACACGTTTCTTCAGGCTCAGCCCTTGTGCCTCCACGGTGATGCGTCCATCGCCGTCTTCGTCCAGGGCCCGGAAGAGCGCTGTGAGCAGCGCTGGGAAGCGAGTTGCAATCTGCAGAGACGCCTGGGAATTTGAGCCCTGGAAGCCGAGCATCCACTCCAAACCCCGCTCCACATCCACCTCAAGGAGGGCACTACTCAGAGCTCTGCGGTGTTAGCAGCTGCTGGCTGCTTGTAGCAGAAAACACAAGACACAAGGCCAGGACGACTGGGGTGTGGACAGGTGCAAGGCTCCCGCAGCTGTGCGTATCCAGCAAATGGAACACGTCCGCCGGCCAGAGCTGTCGTTCTGCCAAAGATCGGCGCAGCCGCTGCAGCAGCGCTTCACTGGCCAAGGCCTGTGCTCTGATACGATGCATGAAACAGAAAGGGCCTGTACCCCCCAAGACCGGCCTTGAACTCGTCCTTCTCCAGGAACACGGGGCTGAGTGGCAGCCTGCAGCGGAAAGAAGACTAGAACGCCTCCTCTGTGCTTTGTTACACGGAATCTGTTCGTGCCAACTTGGACTATGAAACTTTAGGTCTTTAGGTATCGGCAAACGCTTCCGCCCGAGTGTTGGGTCGGTAAGTGGTCGGTAAGTGGGTGTGAGACTTTCACATTCGCCGAGGATGTGACCGGATTTTGTGCAAAAATCTCGAACTGTGCGGACAGACTCGGCAACATTCCGGAAGGCTTGCCCTCAACAGCTCAGGGAATAGAAGGCTAAAGTTAGTTACAGGGACGAGGAAGCTGTCGATGCGAGAACGGAGCAGCTAGAAGGAATCTATCCGGAGTGTTCTTGGCCATAGTGCGGCCAAGCCATATAAGCCATCAGTCACTAGCCAAAAGCCTGACCGGGGAGAAATACGTATCACAGGAAAGTTAGAAAAGGTGCCTTTGCCATGACTCCCTTGTACGCCGGCGGCAGCGCCGAAGGTCTTGCCACCACCTGCCATGGTGGAGCGGAAGCTGAGACTCGGTCATGACCCAGAGAGGATGATCGAGGCTTCGAGGCTCCGAGACGCCTCAGACGTTTCTCGGGCTCTGCTCCGCGAAGCGCGCGGAGGAGGATCGGGAGCTGCGCGCGCGGCAGCAGGTCGCAGTTGGCGAAGTGGAAGCAATGCTCGGCCACCTGCGGAGGAGAGTGCACAGAGTGCAGACTGTGCAGACAGTTGTGGGGTGTGCTCTGCGGGCAGCGCCTCGAGGTCGAAGCGGGGTGGCATGGGCTCGGTCGTCCCTTCATTTCCGAAGTCGGCCAACAGGAAGTGGCGCTCCAGGCCTCTTCTCTGGCCCTTCACAGGGTCCTTTGGACCCCCGGGGCTCAGGCAGCGGAGTCTGAGAAGCGGGGACGAGATCTTGAAAACCTCCTTGTTCAGGACCTCCTCTCCACGGTGGAGGGCTGCCCGCAAGTGCTGGGCCTCCTCAAGGCTCAGTGCGACGAAGAAACGGCCTTGCTGATAGCCATACAGGGACTGTGTGGCCACTCCGCGCTGCAAGGCATCGAAACTGCAGGACCTCAGCTTTGCTGTGAGAGGAGGGGGAGGTGATGTGAGAGCATCTCAGCATCTGCATGTGATCCGCCGTTCTGCTGCCTGGTGGCTCCTCCGAAGCTGTACCCCAAAGCCCGAGTGATTTGTAAAGAGCGGTCAGGTTTTCACCGGCTACTTTGTCGCTGGCTGTCTCGCCCCCATCCAAGCGATGAAGCTCAAACAGCAGGCGCAGCCTTCAGTTCTTGACACCAAGGCACATGCGAGCCGGCGGCTCTAGTCCATCAACGACGAATATTTTCTTATCAAATCATCCAAGCGGCCATTCGGTCTGTTGGCCTGAGAGTTGACCTGGAATTTCCAAGGGCTGAAGCTGGTGGCGGTCTGGCACCCACCTCGGGTTCGCAGGTATACAAAAGCCCATGGACACTTGCAGTGGCATCAGCTGCTGAAATTTGAGATGTCGACTCCAACACGCAGATGATGTTTCTCAAGCGCCGAGTTGACTGCATTCGCCAGGCCTGCGGTGAACAGGTTTGGGGTCAGAAGTTCGGAGTTTCGACAGAGGGGGCTGTTGGAAATTGGGCTCCAGCGCTGCGTCCAACTGCAAGCTGTCTTTCTGCTCGACTATGAGACTCTGCTATGTAAACGAGGTTTGGTATCATCAAGTTGGTCTTATTGGAGATGGCCGATGGCATCCTGGGTCAGGCTGTCAGGCTGTCAGGCTTCCAATGTTGCTAGAGCCAGTCGTTCTTTGGGTATGGCCTTTCGATAATAGTTGTCACTGACCATGAGGAAGGGCGGCAGCTCATCCAGGAAGTTGCAGTCCCCTCCAAGCATGCCCCGATGAACTGCAAAGTCTGAGATTGGATAGAAGGGAGGGGAGGATCCCGATTTTGATCGGTTGCTTGGCTGGCAGGCAAGGCTACTGAGGTTCCAAGGTTGCTGTCGTTCATCTGCCCGAGAAAACTTCTCATTCGCCGGCTCCTCGGGCAGGCCCTCCTGCTCCTGCTCCTTCTCTTGCTCTTCCTCTTGCTCTTGTTCCTGCTCTTGCTCCTGCTCTTCTTCTTGCTCTTCTTCCTGAACTTGCTCTCCTTCCATTGCGTCATTCTTGGGCTCTTCCAGGAAATCAATCTCGCACTCCGGTGGCCAGCACTCGGCAAGCACTGCATCGGCTTCTGCACGCTCTGTGGGGCTCAGTTTTCGCTTGGAAATCTCCAGCTGCAACTTCTCCTGCAAGCTCGGCTCCTTCCCCTGCACCTGGATCTCCACCCTTGGGGGCAGGTCGAAGAATTCCGGTCGGCTTCGAAGCTCCTCCAGGGCTGCCTGTGTGGAAACCGCGCGCAAGCTATCAACGGCACTCTTGTCTTTCGGATCGAAAACAGCCGCGGCCACGTTCTCCAGCTTTAGTCGGGCTTTGCGCTTCCAAACATCGCGGAAGTTCTGCTGGCAGAGCAGCCGCTGCTTCCTGCACTCCTGGCGGATGCCATTGGCAGTGGCCCAGACAAGAACGTGGACCACCGGGTCCGCCTCTTTCTGGCGAGTGGGGCTCGTCGGCGAACTTGGGGTTAGAAAATTCTCCAGCGTCACGGAAATACGGCCGCTAGCAAGCCTAGAGGCCGTACAGGCCTTGCGACATTGGTGCACAAGCGTGGAGACTTCGGGAGTTACCAGCACGGAGATCTGCTGTCCAGCACCCAGACCGCGCATGCGATATGCACCCTGAGCAAAATCTCGCAGTGTAGTATCCTTGCTCATGGTAAGAACAGCTCGCCCTGCAGGCGGTTGTTTGATATCCATGCCGGTTGTGTGAACGTGGTCGTAGAAGGTAAAGCGCTGGGATGGCGCAAGTCCACACTGCGCTAGCTCAACAACCTCGGTACCCAAAATATCCCAAGACAGAGAGTGAGAGAGAGCGAGAGAGAGAGAGACCCACCCACACACACACACACACACAAGCGGGATTGACAGAAGAGGTTGTCAAATTGCACGGAAGCACGGGACCTAACCCACGGGTGAGTTTCCGAGCAAAGGAACCCTCCATCCATCACGAAGAAGGACGAGGCGTTCGCCACTCATGCTGAAAAACACCTGGCACGAGAAGAATGAATTTGGAAAGCTCTAAGAACTGCGTCGCCTTTGAAACGTGCCGAAAGTGCGACACCCGCGTAGTCCTTCAAGCCAACTCGAAGTAGATAGTCGGCTGTCTCCCGGTTGCTGAGCCCCGTGACCAGAGCCTGAGCAAAAATCGCAAGGACCCCGCTTCCCGATGTTGTTGCTTGCTGTCGGCCTCTGCAGCGACTCAACAGCACTTACTACACCCGACCCCGGCGGATCCTTCCCCCTTCCCATACTGTTGGGGCTTTCGGCACAAACATTGAGAACAAGTATAGGCACTACAACGCAGGTGGAAGTAGCAGAAACAAGTACAACTGTATGCACGGGCGCCCACGCCGCTCCTGCAGCAAAACGAAGACTATGGGAACACGGACTGCGTCACAGTGTGACAGTTGCCCAAGCAGAGCCACTCGACTAGGAGGCACGGGTCTCTCAAGGCCAGCTGTCTGCAACTGGCGTCCAACACCAAGCAGCTTCCCGAGGCCCTCCCTTGTCAACCCGAGCACACCACGGCAAGGCCACGCTGAGAACAGCACAACAACAACAAGGTAGCACGTGCGTCTGCCGCCGCGCGGGGTGTGTCCTCTATTTTTGGGAGGTTTTTTTGGTCGAAATCAGGAAAACACTGTAGTTTGGAGGTTTTCGTCAACAACACGATGTGTCGGTGTTTTCGTTGTCCAATGTTCTTCGTTCTTGTTTTTTGGTAGCATTTTTGCGAAAGTGTCGCAAATACCAAGCTTTTCGTGCTTTTTTTAAGTTCAATTTTAGCGTCATTTTCGAAGTTTTTGTCTGGAAAGTTGCAAAAACGCGAGGATTTTGCATGGTCGACGTGTGGAAAGCCAAGCAACAAGTATCCTGAAATGACCACCAAAACGATTAGAAGGTCGTCAACAAAACAAAAAGAAAACACAAGTCGCATTCGCNCCCCAAACCCCAGCACAGAGTTGAAAGACAAATGCAAGTCGAAGCCGGCATGTGCAGAAAGTCGAGAGATGGCCAAAACATTGCAAAAACCGATGCGAAATGCGACACACACACAGAGGAAAACACCGAAAAAAACGATGCGAAATGGAGACCTGAGCATGTTTTTGGACAGTGCAGCCCGCCGGTTGTGGCATTTTTTTGCTAGAAACACCACAAATACCGACGCGAAAACAAAACCCAAGTTCAGTTTCGGGCGAGCAAAGTGCCAAAACTCGAGTTTCAGCACATGCCAGCAGCACAGAAATCGACACACCCCGCGTGGCGGCAGACGCACGCGCTGCCAACAACAACAACAACAACAACAGCAACAGCAACAGCAGCAGCAACAGCAACAGCAACCGCACCGGCAACGGCACCAGCGCCAGCACCACCGCCGCCGCCGCCACCACCACCCCGCCACCATCAACTCATCACAACCACCACCAACACCACCAACACCACCACCACCACCATCAACAACAACAACCACAACAACAACAGCAGCAACAGCAACAAGAGCAACAAAAGCCACAACACCCGCGCCCGCACCCGCACCAGCAGCACCAGCACCAGCAGCACCAGCACCAGCAACAGTAGCAAGAGCAAGAGCAGCAACAACAACAACACCACCAACAACAAGAAGAATAATGATAATAACAAGAACAAGAACACGAACAAGAATAACAACCAGAATCAGAAAAATGACACCGCCAACACCACCACCATCACCATCAACAACAACAACATCAGCAGCAGCAGCGACAACAACAACAACAACAACAGCACAACAACCAGAACAAGGTACACAGCCCCGTCAACCCATGCTTCTGCTTTTTGTCTGTACCTTAGGTAGAGACAAAGGCAGGAGCCCGTCTTGTAGCTTTATCCCGACCAACAACGACAACAACAACACGGTGGCCATGGTGACCTAGTGAAGAGGGGTTTGAAGGATATGCAGAGGATCTCCATGAATTGTCATTCAAAAATTCGATTTCCAAAGATTTCCGCAAAATTTTCAGAGGATTTCGGATGTCCAAGGATTTTCAGCGGATTTCCAAGGATGTTCGGAAGATTCCCGATTTATCAGGGCACGTACAATACAATAGGTGTCCAGGGTTCACGGCCGTCCAGGCTTAAGAACTTGCTGTCTTCTGGTTTTGAGATTTGGGGGTTTAGGCTTGGGCTTCAGCTTCGGGCTGCAGCACCTCAAGCCGACGCTTTCCAAAGCATTGAGAGCTTTCTACATCCCTTCCCAATACCACAAAAACCCGCTGAAGCCCTTCAACATCGCAAAAAATCCTTCAAAATCCGTTTTGAACCGTTCGATATCCAATGAAAACCATTGAAAACTCCAGAAAACCCTGTCGAAACCCCATAAAAACCCTTCTATCTGCAGAATCTCATGACAACATCACCATTAAATCCCTCTCAAAACCAATGAAACCCTTCTACATTTCGAATGTTCCCGAACCTGTGGTGGAAACGTGGTGTAATTGGTAAGGGGGGATGAAAACAACAGAAGGGGCTCCGGTTTTGGTCTCTACCAGCAGGTAGAGACAAAGTCCTGATTGCAACGGGGCCTTTGTCTCTACACCGCATTTCTATCAAAGGCAGATGCTTTGCAAACCATGGTTTGTATACCCAAAACTCCACCGGCGCCTTATGTGGTCGCCGGAAGCATTCCCATTTGTTTCAATCAAAATAAGTTACGGGCTGCTGTCTTTGTCTGTACCAACAGCAACAGCAGCAGCAACAACAACAAGGAAGCACGTGCGTCTGCCGCCGCGCGGGGTGTGTCTGTTGTTTTTTGGAGGTTTTGTGGTCAAAACCCTGAAAACTTCGAGTTTTGTGTGGTTTTCGTCAGCAAGACGATGTTTCGGAGTTTTTTTCCATAGTAGTTTGCTCTTGTTCGTTGGTGAGGTTTTTGCGAAAGTGTCGCAAGTACCGTGCTGTTCGTCTTCTTTCTTTTTTTTTTATTTTGGGGTCCGTTGCGAAGTTTTTGTTTGGAAAGCCTCAAAAACACGAGAGTTTTGTATTGGTGGCGGCTTAACAGTAACCAACAATGAATTGGCATTGTCATTGCTATCACCGTAGGTATGGTCATTGCCTTTGTTATCTTCCGCATAACATCATGCAACACAACATCAACATCACCAACATCCCCCTCATCCCGCCCCCTCCCCACCAATGCACAGAGCAGAAAGAGAAACAGTACATGTAAGCCGCATTCGCATGGACGTCATCAGCCCCCCCCCCCCATCCCCCCCCACCCCCACATAGAGCTGAGATAGAAATGCAAGTCGAAGCTGGCAGGTGCAAAAAGTCGAGAGTCAGCAAAAACACCGTAAAAACCGATGCGAAATGCCACACAGATAGGAAAACACCGAAAAAAACGATGCGAAATGGAGAGCGCAGCGTTTTTTTGTACAGTGTAGCTCGCCGGCTGTCGCATTGTTTTGTTCGAAAACACAGCAAAAACCGATACGAAAAGAAAATGCGAGTTCCAGCATAGGCCAGCAAAGAAATCGCACCACCCCGCGGGGCGGCAGACGCAGAGGCTGCCAACAACAACAACAACAACAACAACAACAACAGCAACAAGAACGAGAACATATAGAAACATATAGAAACAAGACCAACAATAAGGCACACCCGTACGGTCAACCCACCATAACAACAAGAACAACAAAAATAACAAGAAGAACAATAACAAGAACAGGATGAACACGAACATCAGCAATAGCGACATGTCCATGAGGCTGCATCACTAGGCCAGCACAGTCGCAGCCTTTCTTGCACGTGTGCCAGTCCGGCTGCTGAATGAAACCAACTCGGCGAAGCTGTACACACATGTGCTTGCCAACAGGACTG
>BGNK01005503.1:0-34250 GCA_003297005.1 Symbiodinium sp. clade A Y106
TTCTTGAAGTGTAAGATTGAGGGTTAAGGCTTAGGGCTTAGAGCTTAGAGCATAGGGTTTAGAAGTTTAGCATTTTGAGTTAAAGGCTGGGTAATGGTTTTAACCTTTTTAGGGTTGCGGGAATTTTTTAAGGTTTGGGTTTTTTTTGGCTTTAGGGTTGGGGTTTAGAAATTCGGAAGGATGGGGCTTTTGACGCTCTCGGACCATGCCAAGCAAGAATGGGGTCTAGGGCCGTTTAGGGGTTGGCCTGGCCTGGGGACTGCCGGTAAGGTTTAAGGTTTCGCGGGTTGGGGGATGTTTGGAGGTTTACGGTTTGGGGTAAATCTCCGGGGTTTGGGGTTAGCGTTTAGGGCTGCAGGGTTGAGGGTGGTTTGGGGGGTTAGGGTTAAGGTTGCAGACCCGAAACACCTTATCAGAAGTCCTGGAGGCTTTTATGCTGCTAGAATTTTGGGGATAAGAGTTTGCGAGCGTTGTCTTCGAAGGTTAATTAAGCTCCAAGCTTTAAGCATCTCTTTCGCGGTCGGATGCCGGTGGCATCAGGGTTGTCAATGTTTGAGAGCAGCTGTCAGGACGAAATCGAAACACTGGATGCCCCAAAATAACACCGCAAGAGCAGAGCAGAGCAGAAAATAACATAACATGACATGGCAAAACACAACCCACACACACACATGCATGCATGCACGCACGCATGTATGCATGTAGAGATGTATGCATGTATGCATGCAAACAAAATTAGATATTCGGAGCAGCAAGGTTATCAGGCTGCATAGTGACAACATTTGTTAAACAGACAACGCTAAGAACAACAACCAGCCTAATGAATAATTCTACTCACACTCAACACAGATCATAACGCATATTGCCGTGGCAAGAATAGGACTAACTAGATAATAACACATATTCCACGGCTGATAAGTGTGAACGTAACCAAAATCATGAGACGATTAAGACTAGCGACAGGCATCGCAAGATCATACTGTTCTTACCAGGATCGATCATATGGCGCGAAAGCGAAGACCAGACCCCAACAAGAAGCGGCCTGCGAATTTCTCCGCAGCGTCGGGGGCTCAGTGAAGGCCTCCAGGCCTCTCGCCGCTAAGCGTGAGGCTTTGGGCTTACGCTGGTGATGTTAAGCTGCCTACTCCAGAGATCTTGGCCTGATCTTGGCAACTAGAATAGGGTTTTGAGGTACATTATACTATACTTAATAAAAAGCAGCCTTCAGGAATAGTACTGGTAGCTAATAGATATTTTGGGCCCCTATACTCAGCCCACTGAGTCTCCAAGCTAAGAGCTCAGGAATCGCGTTTAGGGCGCTGGGGTGAGGTTTGGGTCTTTTTCCCTCCTAGTTAGCAACGACGGGTTTGGGGCTTGGGGGTTTAGGCTTTCACTCTGACAATCCAGGCGAGCCATGTGCTTCGAGATCTGAGTGTGACCCCGATACTGTATAGGAACCGCCAACCCGCAGCCAAATATAAGAATAGCAGAGAAAAGCGGGTTCAGGGCCCCCCCTTTAAACGGCAAACCCGCCTTCCTCCCCAATGGCCGAGGCCATGGTTCTCCCCGCCCACGCCGCATGGGTGGTAGAAAACGGCTGCGGTCGTCGGGTCGCCACGGTTCCAAGGGGTGCTGAAGGCGTCTTATAATGGGGCATATACAAGGTGTGAAAAAGAGTTCTTGCGTTGGGCTTTATGACGGTCTAGAAAAGTTTTCCTATAGGTTTTACACGGGTTATGAAGGGCGTGAAGGCTTAAGGAGGTCGTACTGACAGGGGACCACAACGGAGCCCTATCTTGAACCCTACAAGCAAAACCGTGAACGTTATACAGGAATTTAAGGGCTTAGTCAAGGTTCGGGCTCTAGGTCGGGTGTGAGGGTTGTCTGTGTACCAGGCTTGAGGGTTTGTGGGTTGAAGGTTTTAGGGCACTGCGTAGGGTAGATCCAAAATTAAAGTGAAAGCAAAGCAAGTCGAGGCTCCAAACAAATCGGTTTTCTGGTAGCCACCTACTGAGAACAACTAAACAACAAGCTCCGTTTCATCAGGGCTCTGGAAATGGCCCCGTAGTTTCTGACACCGATCGCGAAGATGCGGATTTGCCTAGAAAGACCTCGGCTTCAGATGAAGTGCCTCCCAGTAGTCAGGGTAGCTCGAGAAAAAAGACCCTAAAAAGCCCTCAAGCTCCATAAACCGACAAGCGAAAGCCGAAGTCATAAATCCGGAACCCCGTCTAACTACCATACTAGGCAGAGGTCTTGGCAGCTGGTCAGGCCTTCAAAGTTTGGGACTGATCTTTAGCTTTGAGCAGGTGGGCCTGCGACTAAGAAGTTCTGGTCCGAAGGCTAAGGTCTCAGAGTCTCAACTCTGATCTCTTTTTCAGGGCTTGAGGCCGAGGATTCGCTACGCGTGTTTGCCGAAAGATGCTTCCCAGTCGGTGCTAATGACCCGCGAGCTGCGATATTCTAGCAACCAAGCTAGAGTTTACAGGCTACTTCAAAGCACAGCTCACAGGCGTCAAGCAAACTCTCTGCAAACTCGACCCCGAGAGCACTATCGGTCCTAGAATGTTTAAATCCAGGCTCCCAGAGGAATCCAACAGAGAACGCTATGTAGCTTCTCCAAGTGGGTATACATCACAGACGTGAAACGAAGAGTATACGGTACGGGTGCGTTTCGGTCTCAGCTCAGCCCGCTCAGACAAAGAGTGCGCAAATGTCTGCCATGCACATCATCCACAGCCACTGGGCCTTGCTCGCTGTAACTGTAGTTGTGCTGGGATCGCTGAGGCTTTCCGCGTCAGAGCTCGTCTTTGCGACGTATGCGTTCAGCATGACGCTGCACGAGGGGAACCCCTGTGGTGGGTGTCACCGTTGGGCGCAACTTGAACCGGTCCACACGTACCTGGAAATGCTTCATCTGGAACGGGCTTGCCCAAGAAACCGCACAAAGGTCTCCAGCCATCCGAAAGGTTGAAGACGAGGAGGCGCTCCTTGGGAATGGTACGGAGGACCTTCTCTTTGTGTTGCTGAAATCCTTTCAAACATCCCTCTCGGATCTCTGGATCGTCGCGATCGCGGCAGCCCCATGCGTGGACGGCCCCAAACCCCGGAGGCTTCTTGTCGACGTCATTGGGATTCCTCGGCGGATCCTGTCCGGCCTTTGTTTGTAACGACACCATGCGATTCATGGGCTCTTTGACATGGACAGCCGGAGGAGCGTGGCGTGTTGACCGTAATACCCATGAGGGAGGTGATCGTAGAATCTGCGGTAGCTGTCATACCACGTGTCGGGATCTGCAAGAGTGTACACAAACTTTGCATCTGGATTGTGCGCAAAACTTCCTCGTAGAGGAGATGGAACGGCTCGTCCATGGCTCCTTCAAACCCTTGAAGCAACTCTGCTGGTGTCTTTCTCCATGAGGTAGGCGCAGAAAGGGGCGTGCAAGCCAGCATAGAATCCGCTCCACAAGGTGTTGAGGCCAAGCGTCTTCAAGGCTGTACACATGCTTTGCGTGCCCGTGCGTGGAGCTCCTACATCGAGAACGAACTCCGCCAGGGATCCATGCAAAGCTGTGACGAGGCACAGCCGGAACATGGACATCATCTGTTCATATGAAGGCGGCTGCCTTTAGGTTTTTTGCAGCCTTAAAGAAGATCTCGGCTAAGTGCTGGAGCCAAGGGGCTGCCGTAGCCATTTTCTACAGGGCTTCGAGTTTGGGGTTTGGGATTCCTGCGGATCCCCTTGTTCCTGTGCAGGGCTCTGAGAGCTTAAGGGTTATAGATCACGCTGTCATGAAGGATTTGGAGTGTGGCGTGTGCTATGGTTTTTTGGGAACATGGCAGAACCTTACTTTCAGCAAGAAAAGCCTTCTTCTGGTGACGACAAGTTCCCAACACGCTGCCCCAAGTACAATCCGCCTACCTCCAATGACGAAACCCTACCTAAACCACAAACCGACACGAAAACCTCACACATAGAAAAACACACATAAAATCGTAAGTAAACAACTAGGTAAGCATACAAGTAAAGAAATACATAGAGTACTAACTAACGAACTTACCAACTAACTAAATACATAACAACAAACAAATAAAAAAAATAACAAGTGAATAAGCACTCACATGTTTATGATAATATATGTACATATATATATATATATGTATAAATGTGTGTATATGTGTGTATGCGATATGTGTGTGTATGTGTGTGCGCTTGCTTTTCTATACATATCTGCAAGCACACGTAACAGCATTGAACACAACAGTTAGTATACCACAGGGTCTTGCTTGTATGAAAGCATAAACGGGCACAAACCCAAGCCGACGTCCCGGAACCACCTTTTCCGCCTGTGGATTGGCAACGCTCTGATTCGAAGTGAATCGCCCTGGGTTCCTGTTAAAGGATTTCGTTGAAGCTATCATATCATGTGTAGTTGGAAAGAAGAGTCACTGAGAACTGCAACAGTAAGACTCATACCCTCCGGAGCTCCTTGTGAAGGAATGGTAAAACCCTTCTGGAAACTCCGTGCCATTCAAACTCAGATCTAAGCCTGGGCCTATGGAAGCCTTACGACACCCAACATTGAACTATCTTGACAGGAACCCAGTATCGTGCAGGCGGGGCCTCACATGGAAGCACCGCAAACTGAAACTTCCATGGTGGGAATCTCGTCTACACTTCTAAACCCCGCAGAGTACAGGGCAGAGGGTTGAGGGCTGTGGATTTCGGGTTCGTGGTGTTCGTCGTTAGAGTTGTACAACTTATGCACCGTGAAGCGCATTGGGGACGGACGTCAAGCTAAGCTTGCACACCGAATCGTGCTGCGAGCCGTGGAACCTACATGGTCTGCAGCTTTAGGGTTCAGGGCGGAAGGGGACCCAACTTTGATCAAGCTCGGCTCATCCGAAACGCAAGAAGCTCAAAACCTTAATTCTCCCCCGGAAATCCTAGTGGCTGAGTTCCCTGGCAGAAAACAACACGTTTGAGAGATTCAAAGTACCACGGAAGGGAATGACCTACTTGAGCTCATTAACCTTTATGTATTTCCCCGGAGCTGCGTGAAGAGCTCGCCATCTCCAATTCTCCTGCTAGAGGGGTTAGATTTGGGCGTTGTTGAAAATGTCTGTTGGCGGCTTACTTTTACGGGATTAGAGACTCTGCCTTCTCTGGCGGCTTTTGGAGATCGGGCTTGGTGGGACTCGGAGCTTAAGTTCACGAGAACCGCACGTTCGTAATGACGCCTGGAATCTGTCCGAGCTGCATGGTCTCAAGCCCATGTTCGAAAAAAATCGGTCTGTGAGGGCAGACAGCATATCCGAAGCGCGTGGTGTGAGGGCTCGACAGGACCACCGCTGCAATCCAGTTCTTCTATGTGCACTTGCTGTTTGCACTGATGCTTGCGCTCTTGCAATGTGGCTTCCGGGTGTGAATCTGAGGGGCTGGCCATGGACACGGGGAAAGTGACAGGAGACATCAGGTTTGATGTGGGCATGTACTGCAGCGTTGGAGTTCGTAGGGCGGGTTGACGAGCCCTCGAGACTATGCAGGCAACTTCCTGCTCAGAAGCTCGATTAGGATGTAAGAATGTAAGCCTTCTTGGGCTTCTGAACCGAAACGGAAACACCCAAGGCTCAAGGCCCAGATCCAAACGCCCAAAGCCCTTTGGCTCCTTGAAGCGTCGAAATACCCGAAACACCGCTCACCTAAATGTATCAACCAGTTGCTCGGCCTTATGTAGAAAAGCCCAATTTCTCTGGGAACACAAGGAAGTCCTTGCCGTTCAGCGGCAAAGCCGAAAAACCTGTGGGTGCGGGGTTGAAGGTCTCAAGCTTTGAAACTTTGACGGGCTGAGGATTTGAGACCTGGGCCTCTGGTTGAGGGGTTGATACGGTCAAGGGAGGCTGCGGAGTGCCGAGTCAGGGTGCCTACAGCTTCTCGAACTACATTTTCTGGTTCATCCGGTTATCACTGACTCGAACTCGCGTGGCACACCCGCGAATGGAGCTTCAGTTGAAACGAGACGTAATGCCAAGGTCAAGCACCGTGGCGTCAGCTCAGGTCGCTTCGGAGGGGCCCGGATCGTGGTGTCCGCAGCTTCTCCAGCTTTGGATCGAAGGGACGAGGAGCGAATTGTGCGACGCCTGGACCAGGAGCCCTGCTCAAGGTGATTGCCGTGGCAGCTGCAGAAGACGTCTGTGGATAGTGACAACCTGGGTTATCACTATATAAAGTTATAAGTTGTAAGAAGCTGGGTCGTATCGTATCTTTTCCACAAGTTCCCTAAGCACCGACCTTTTGGGCGAGAGACTCTTAGCCCAATCCCCCGCTGAAAACTTCCAAAACCCCGGCGCTGGGGCATATGATTGTATGTAAGAAAATCAGGAGCAGCTAGATATTTAGACCCTTAGCCCTAAGTGCTTGACGCCAGATAACACAAGAACCGCCATGGACGCAATACCCCTTCGAAACCAGCTGGGGAGACTGTGCACTTGAAGGCCTGAAGGTACATTCCTTGCTTCATTCCATAATCCCCTCCCAGTGTACCAGCTGATCTTCTAGCTATAGTAAGGTTTCCATATAAATAACAAGTCAAAGATGACCTACCAAGCTGCTAGAGTAAACCATAGCATAGCATCTAAATCCCAAATTTTTGAGCCCTGCACAACACTAAGTCGGTCGCGAACCGTAATGCAAGTGTCCTTACAACACCCCTGTAAGACCTGTAAATTACAAGCACGAGAATAAAACCTTTGTTGAAGTTCCCAACAAGGGCTCTTATCTATAAGGTTCCTACATTCGTTGTGCAGAGGTGGGCGACAGATAAAGGGTCCGGGGCTTGGAATCTAGCTGAAGGCTCAGGCCTGCCGGCGAGCTTGAAGGCCTCATGAGAGTCTTCCTCTGCTAAGGCCTGAGGACATAAAGGTTAGAAGAACCCCAGAATCCTTAAAGAGCCATTTTCCGAAAGCATTTTCATGTATAACCGTCGTGTTGGTCACCACAAAATTTCGCAATGTACGACACTCAACATTAGCCGCCGGGCCCCGGACCCACCGAAGGGAACCAAAGCTGCCAGGACCTGGAGCACTCCCAGAGAAGAGTAGGAGTATTCGCATTAGTAGTATTCGCGCTTGTATTTACTAGCATTTGTATTTGTGTCAGTGTGAGTGTTGGTGCTGGAGCAACTGTTGATGTTGGTGTTGGTGTTGGTGCTGGTGTGCGCGGTGGTCTGTGTGTTAGTCTTCGTGCTGGTGTTATTCATCAGCAGCCAGTAGTCAGAGTAGTCAGTATGTGGTAGTGGCAGTGGAAGTGGTAGTGGTAGTAGTGGTGGTAGTAGTAGTAGTAATAGTAGTGATACTAGGGCTAGTACTAGACTAGTACTGGTACCAGTACAGTAAACCCTGAAACCTAAGCAGGATCGGAGGTACTTCTATTTCTAACCAAACAAAGCCAAAAAGCCAAGAAAAGATCCCGATGTAGTGGCACAGCTTTGTTGATTGAAAAAAAAACGCCCTGAACCTCGAAGCCCGAAAAAAACCCTAAATCCCAATGAACTCTCAGCCGCCCTCTTGAGCAAAAGAGGCCGCACCTTCGGGCGACAAGTCTTCTGCTCCTGCGCTAGCCACTCGAGAAGGTTGTTGAGTGCTACGGGTAATGGGGTACCCTTGGATCTTCGGGGATAAGGTTTCCGGCCTTTAGATGGGTGATTCGGATCCCATGAGACTGACTAACGCTTCCTCAGCAGACCTTCCGCTGAATGAACGCCACGAAGCCCTGAAGACCCTCAAGGCTAGGCCTGAAAGTTCAATTTCATATAATAATATAATAATATAGTAATATAATAAATAATAATATAATAATATAATAATATAATAATATCATAATATAATAATATCATAATAAAATATTATAATAATATAATCCCAAAACCTCTGATAATCTGCGCCCGATCCCGTCAAAGAGCATCATCCCTAAAGTCCTGTGAAGAGAAGCACTGCGTCGCCATCTTCCAAGCGAGGTGGAGCATCTCCCACCCTCTGCGTCCAAGGAGCTGGTGGGGAGTACTACTACTGCTACTACTACTACTACTCCTAACCTGAAATTATCCCGTTCGATCACCTTTGGTCCTACTGCACCTTCTCTGCTTCTGTCTTCTACCAGCCCGAGGAGTCCCTTCTGTGCCAGGTGTCACGGAGTCACGACGCCAGGAAACACCAGGATGTAAGGTGCTCTGTTTTTATTGAATCAACCCTAAACCATAAACCCCTGAACCCTCAGTTCCGAACCTAAACCCCCGAGACTCGCCGCTAGACCGCTTGTTCTGAGCTCTTGGCATAAGTCGCTGGAGCCTGCGCAAGCCAATTTGATCTTAAACTTATAGCGCCACCATACGCATAATGAGACCAAATCAAATCAAACAACATACGCTCACAAGTATTCATGCGAGGAGGCCGATGCTCGCTCCCACGTCTGCGCTGGTGGTTTGGGTCCTTGAGGTTGGGAAGAACCTCCCACGAGACCTTGAACTTCCCTCAACCCTAATTCAGAATGAAGGGCTTTGAGCTGTGGATTGTGGATTTGTGGGCTTCCTGTAGGGACTAGGGTTCAAGCCTTAAGAGCGAATTTGGAAACTCAAGGACATGGGTCGGGTTGCAGTGTAGAATTTACGATTCGTGGGCTTACACTCAGGGGCTTCGGGCCTCGACGTTGGTTTAAGATTCAAAGGCTGAAGGTTTGGGTGATACGGTAAAGTGCTGCACGGCATAACGCTGCCGGGTTCCCTCTGCTAGCCTTTTCCCTCTGAAGACCTCCCCACCCCCCAAAAAATCTTTAAAACCCCAAACCCACCCAAGATCCAAAACAGCCTCACAAAACCTCAAACTCTCCCAAAAAAACTGCACGACTCCTTCAAGCCGGGCCTTCCGCGGCGGGAGAGCCAAATCGGATTCTGACCTTTCAACGAGAGATTCTTGAGATCTTCCTACCCTAGACCTTCGTTGTTTCAGGTTTTTTGGATTCAGGAGGTCTTCCTAAACCGTTTCCCTTAAGGTTGCTTTGGGGTTTAGGTTTAGGTCTTGAGACTTGAGCCGTCTCGAGTTCCTCTTAAACCCTAAACCCCAGACGTCCTAAACCTTGAAGTTGTTGGGGGCTTTGGGTTTAGAAGGTCTTGAGGCTTGGAGCTTTACAGGCTTAGGAATGGGTTTCAGGCTTCGCGATTGGGGAGTTTCCGAAAACTAGGGGTACCTTATTTTGGGGTCCTTATAATAAGGATCCGGCTATTTAGGGTACTATATCAGGATCCGCTATTTTTGGAAACTCCTAATTTGGTTTCAGGGGCTTCAGTGTTTTTGGACTGCTGGGGTTTTGAGGTCTCAGCATTCGGGGCAATTTGGGGCAGGTTTGAGGGTGTAGTTCAGGGACTGTTGGGATTCCAGCTCTGTTTGTTTTGACGTCCCCTTTTCGTCTCGCAAGGATCCGAGAAGCGGTTTGTCCGCTGGGCATTTGAGAAAGGCACTTGCAGGTTTAGGCATTCAGCATCCAGGACTCTAAACCCCTCCAGGAGCAAGCTGCTATATATCGCGGGCATGAAAATTTACACTAGGGCCTCGTCCGAAGATCGACGGTTCTTGCGAAAGGATTTCGGAAACCGATGTCACAAAATGCGTCGTTTACGAAACACCGTTATGGGACATGTGCGGTCTTGGGATACTTAAAGGGGTATAGAGTCTAGGGCTCGGCTCGCACATGAAAGTCTCGGACTGAGTCGCGCGCTGAGCGGAACCAGCGAGAAAGCTCCATCTCGACTGCACCTCACGCCGGGGGGTGGCTTCGCAACTTTACTTTGCTCTACTGCAACCTGCAACCTACTCTACTCTTCCCAAATCGCTGGACGTCGCTGGAGAAGGCAGCCCACTGTGAATCCTTCCGCTGGAGTCTTGGTGGCACTGACATCCCATCCGCACTCGCCGGTAGGACCGAAAGGCCCCAACACTCCCGGAAACCCCCCGCCTTTTTCATAAAATGAGGGACCAACTGGCAGCAAACGCCCAACCAAGCTAGCCCTCATTTTATGCACAGTCCCCCTTTCGTTCGAAGCCTGACACACCTGGATCCAAGCGCCCTGAAGCTGCACATGCAGTGGGCACCTGATGGAAAAGTGGTCTCGGCTGATGTACCTGGCGTCGGGGGCCAAACCTTACGCCCCACACCTGTGTCTTGTATCGATCCGATGACCTCGGGGTTAGAGCTTGGAGCCACAAGTGCGACGAGCCCGTCACGACATGTTGCCAAGGAGCGATTTGACGGTTCCGGTCTTGTAAGGTTTTCGCCTGCCCCTGCTCTTGAACCTTCCTGCAGAAAACCACAAACCGTCAACTCGTGAATCGCAGCTATGTAGCCGAAACGCATGCAGCCTCAATAGATTTTGCATTTGCATAAATATGTACTTATAATTGTATTCTGGATTCATTATATACTAGTTACTTCTGTTCAAAAGTATTTGTCTATTTTCAGTACTCGGGTACATACACCTTAAGCCTTAAGCCCTCAAAATGCCAGAGCCCGCAGGCCTGGAGCCCGGCAGGACGTATAAGCCCTAAAACCGAAAACCTCCTTAGACTCTGAGACCCGCGGCCTAAAAGCCGGAACGCTCAATCCATACTACAGGGCCTGAAGTAGACGATGTCATCTTGGGAGCGGAGATTTTGGATTATCCATTCAGGCCCTATACCACTGGCAACAGCATCTCCAGGCCAGAGGGACCCAAGCACTCCTTCCACGAACCTCAGGCAAGATGTGGGTTTGTGGTTTCTGTCAACTTTGTGTTTTCAGGTCTGAGAGGCAGAATTCGTGTGATTGGGCTTATGCTAAGGGGCCGGAGTCTTCCATTAACTACGCCTGCCCCTTCCCAGTTTCGCCCGCCTGTGCTTCCACTAGGACATGAAAGGTCTCTTACACCCAGGGGGTCTCGTGTTTAGGAGTCCTTGTCCTGAAGGTCCTTCTATGTAGAGCGCATGCCCGCAGCACGTCGGCTTCTATCACGTCATAGTCACAGATCCGGAGTGCTCAGGATCTGATGTAAGCAAATGGGTTTCTGGTTCCCGGTGCTTCTGCCGCTCAAACATTCTCCGAGCATCGCTCCACGTCTCTACCTGGGACGATAGCCTTGTGCATGAATGATGCAATTCATGAAGCCACCGAAATCCTTTCGTTCAGAGTATGGGGGGCTTTCGGAAACTAGAGGTTCCTTCTTTGGGGGTTCGACCTTTACAAAGAAAATATAGCAGAGCATGCTTGACAAGAATCACAAAACTGCCCTGGGCCAACCCCGAAACCGGGATGGCGGAATCCAAAGCGCCATGCATGAAGCCCCAATATCAAACTGCAGAACGTGAAAATCCCCAAATCAATCCTACTTGACGAAGTCTTAGCCGTATAACGATACTCTTATGCATCCAAACCCATAATTGAGACTTTACAACCCGAAACCGCACATAAAAACCCATGATCTCCCAAACCCCCTTGAATATAAAACTTGCTTGACCACCGTAAGTAAGCCCTAGTCCCAAAGCCCCAAAGCTCTCAAGACTCAAGGCCCAAACCCAAAAGCCCCCAACAGCCCCCCGGCCCCTGTGTGCACGGCGATTTCTCGTGGAGTTCCCGCTGGTGCGCTCGCCCGATTGTCAGCCCTGGATGTGGGGCTTAGGAGCTTGTTGACTCAACGATTTCATGCTCCCAAACTCTCCCATCATCAAGGTATCAAAAAATGCATCTGACCAATCCAAAACCTCAGTCATTTGTTCAACTCACGGCCTGTTGCGAAGTCACAAGCATTAAGGCTACCCTTGCAAACCCGAGCTTCAATTAACTCCAGGTAGGGCGGTACTTGCTGCGGGACACTGTGCGCAGGTGTCGTGGGTTGTAGCTTGCGTGATGGGGCGACGACATTCGTTTGACCGGCCAAAGCACTCGCAAACAGACTGCTCGCATGACATGCACGAAACACCTGCAGACATACATAAACGGCATGAAGCAAATTCCCTGCGGACATGCAACATTAGACCTTCGCAAACATCACGATGGGGCGATACTCTTTGATAACTTTGCGCGCCATTGATGGGAGGGCCGATACTGCGGCTGGCATGAGGGCATTTGTAACATGCAGACCAAAGGATTCCTGAACTCTGACACCAAGGGACCAGAAAGCCCGGAGCATTGAGCACTACCACATGATCAAACTCAAGCCGAAGAAACCTCCGGCAAGCCTTAACCGGAAACCGCATGGCAGGGGGGGTCCATTGTAACGGCGATGAGAAGTTCTTTGTCTACGGAGCTTCGCAACTTATACTCCGCAAATCTCGGCTGGGCTTCCCGCCGTTGTCCCCTGCATCAACTACGCGGAAAGCGTCTGGAAGGCCCTGGAGCACTGGAACTCTCTGGTTTCCTGATTCCCGCCTTGCCAAGGAGACCTGTGCCTTGCTAGCAAGGGCTCGAGAGATTACCTCGGGTTAACAATCTTCGGACTTCTGGCAACAGGTTCATAGATGGACAGATAGATACATAGATACAGGGATTGATGATCGAGATAGAGAGAGAGAGAGACAGAAAGAGAGAGACAGAGAGAGAGAGAGAGAAAGAGAGAGGCAGAGGCAGAGGCAGAGGCAAGGACAGGGGGACAGAAAGACCCAGACCCAGTAAGTCAAAAAGGTTGAAGGCTCCTTACTCGGCTACTGAGTGGGCTTTGGCACGAGCCTGGATGTTGTGGCCTGGCCATTCGAGACCCCCCCCCCCCCCCCCCCNCCCCCCCCCCCCCCGCCCCAGTCACTCCCGCCTTCAAAACAGCTGAGCCGGCCAAGACAAGTTGAAAAGGCCTCGGGGATAGAAGTTTTGATTTATGGGCACCACAATTCCTACCATGTATGACTTGTGTATTGCTAAACACTGCTACAAACCCTGCTGCTGCTGCGACTGCCACTCTACATCTTACTAAGACATAAGACGAAAAATATTACTGCCACTACATCTCCTCCTGCTGCCGATCTCTGCTACTGGTAAACCCATCATCGCCGTCCTGGGCATTGAGTGTTGCTACTCTGAGTGTGTTGTTTACCTCAGCACGCGATGAGTTTAAGGCCCCATGCAAACACGCACACACACACATGCCAAAAACAATTTTCTGCATCCAGCCTACAGCGCCTTTGCGCAGGAAGCTTGCCAGACATTCATGGAAAGCCGAAAGCGAGAACTCCGTTAAAGGCTTGAAAAAGTTGACAGCAGCCTGCCGACATGAAACAAAAGCATGTGAGCAATGGCAGCAAGCAAGTGACGAAACCCTCAGACCATGATTCAGGAACCAAAATTCTAAACCTTCAACTCGATGCCAAAACCCCGAACCCTAGGCTAGGCCTTATAACCTGAATCCTTCCTATCTCGTCTGCAGAGCTTCGGCTTTCAGTACTCATGGTCGGAATCTCGCCTTCCCTTGGCAATATCTATGCTAATGCATGTAAATTTTCTTGTCTTGGGGGCTGTGCATGAAAAAGTCTTAGCGTTCGTGAGCTCAGGGTTAAACCCTAAACCCGAAAGGGCTCCAGTGTAAATGCTCAGGAGTCGAAGCTGATGCCAAGCTGCGGCCGCGTCTTCTGGCTCTCTTTGGAGCCCTTCAGTTGTCGGAAATAAAGGTAAGGGCGCTGAAGGCTTGAAGCCTTCTTCCCTTTGAGATTTAGGGTGTTGAAGGTCTTTCGCGCCTTTGCTGGAGTTATGTAGATGGCTTGCAAACCAGATCAGGCTTCATGTTTTCGTGCTTGGTATCCAGGCCCTTTGGATCACAAAAAGGAGCCTTCCTAAGCCCTCGCCTCAACCTATAGGACACAGACCAGCCCCGACCCCGAAACTTGGGCCTGGCGGTCAAGTAAGATTGTGCCGGGCTCGGTAGCCCGCGAGGCCAGGGAGCCTCAGCGCTGAATCTCGATGCTTCCGCTCTGGGGCGGTTTCGACTCTCTGACATGGCAGGCACCGCTTTGCACTAAGACAAGGCACTGCCAAGGGGTGTAGGGGTACAAGGACTTGCGATGTAGGGTGTAAGTCTTCAGAACTGCAGCGAATTAGGCGTTACGTGTCGGGCTTGTTGCGTGATAAATACAAAGCCTTACCCTACCCGGCACTAACGATGAAGGAAAAGATAAAGGGAAACAAACATCGGTATGAATGCTCCACTCGAAAGCAAGGGAGGGAGCCGGCGCGATAAGAAGCCGCAGACAGTCTCATGGTCCAAGCCCATGGACACATTTAAAGCTCCCCCGCCCTATCATTATTTTATGAACAGGGCACCCCTCTAGTGGCCCTTAGATCCTTCCGCCAAGGAGCTTGTCGAACGGCTCTGCCCAAGCCACAACAAACCTGAGTTGAAACGGCAGCGGTGCTTTGGGTTTCGACTCTCGCAACTTACGCGACAATATGGGTGCAAAATTATCTGATGTTTTTTTGTTTTTCTTGGGGATTTTTTTTTTTGTGCGTTTGCTTGGTCTGAGGGGACGGGCGGGAGAGCGGGAGGGACGGAGGAAGGGAGGGGGGTGGATTTTTCCTCGGGAAACACTAATTCCCTCACATTTTTGACGGATTTGGCGCCATTCCCCCTAGATTTTCCTCAGGAAAACGTACCTTACCTTAAGGAAAACGTACGTTACTTTGGTTTTCCTAGAAAAACGACAGTTTTCCTTACATTTTGGACGGACTTCGTGCCATTTTCCACGTTTTCCTGACGAAAACCTACGTTGCCTTGGTTGTTGTTGTTGTCCTGAGAAAACCGATGTTACCTTGGTTGTGGTTGTGGTTGTGGTTGTTGTTGTTGTTGCTGTTGTTGTTGTGCTTATCCTTATTATTCTTCACCTTGTGGTGGTTGTTAGCCTTATTATTTTTTATGGTTATGTATTATTGTATCATGATTGTACTATTTGTTTATTTTTGTTATTTTTGTTTTTCTTGCTGCTATTATCTATTATTACCGTTGCTGTTGTTGCTGCCGTTGTTATCGTTGTAGTTGTAGTTGTTACTGTTCTTGTTATTCTTAAGCCGGTGTTGTTGTTGTTCTTCTTATTCTTCTTATCATTCCTCTTATTCTTTTTGTTCTTGTTGCTGATATTGTTACTATTGTGGACGTCGTTGTTGTTGTTGCTGCTGCTTTTGTTGTTGTGTCACTGTTTTTTGTCGTTATTGTTGTTGTTGCATTTGCTACTACCCGTAATTGTAGTAGGGCTTAAAGAAAGCAGCAGGATCTGCAGCTTAGAAAAGCAGGGGGGTAAGGAGGAGGGAGAAAGCAGCAAAGTTTGCAGTTTAGAAAAAGGGGACTTTGTTTTCTTCGCTTTTACCCCCTAAAGCGATGTCGCGTGGCTTCTCCATCTTGTGTGCTGGAGAAGACGCTTTTACTCATTTATCCGTTTTACAAAGGAGACTCTCTTTCACTGTCCTTTGTGTTCTTGCTTTTTTCCTCCCCAGCGAATACGTCTGCATTTCGCCTTCTTGTCTGTCGGTGAAGACGCTTCATTCATGATTATTTCATTTTCTTCGCGTTTAACCCCCTGAAGCGTTTTCGTGTGGCTTTCTCCTTCTTGTGTGTTGGAGAAGACGTGTTTATTCATTTCTTCACGGCTTAAGAGAGCGGGGGGGTTGGGGGGGCGCAGCCTCCCCCGAGGGGCCCCCTTCGAAGAGGGCTGCGAAGGCGATTTCGCAAGGGATTTCCTTTTGCGTCTTGGAGAAGATACTTTTATTCTTTTAATAATAGTACTGGTAATAGTAATAGTAGTAATCGTACGAAAGCAAAGCGTTAAAGCAGAGCAGCGGAGAAGCAGAGAAGCACAAAAGCTGAAAAGCAAAAGGAAAGCAAAGGCAGAGGAAAGCAATCAACGGGAATAAAACAACAAGCTATCAAAGCAGGGAAGAGCAGCAAGCGAAAACTTAAAGAGAAAAGCGAAGCAGACAATCACAGAAGCAGAAAAGCAGAAAAGCAGAGAAGCAAGATAAGCGGAAAAGCAGAGAAGCAGAAAAGCAGAGAAGCAGAAAAGCAGAGGGAAGCAAAAAAAAATACTAAAGCAGGGAAGAGCTGCAAGCAAAAACTTAAAAAAGAGAAAAGCCAAGCAGACAATTAGAGAAGCAGAAAAGCAGAGAAGCAAGAGAAGCGGAAAAACATAGAAGCAGCAAAGCACAGGAAAGCAAAAGTAAAGGAAAGCAAAAACACAAAAACTAAAAATAACAAAAAAATGGTAAAGCAGGGAAGAGCTCCAAGCAAAAACTTAAAGAAACACAGAAAAGCAAAGCAGACAATTAGAGAAGCAGCAGCAGACAACTCCAGGCATTTTGGGGCGACAAGGTAACTGCCAGAAGGCTTTTTTGAACCAATAGCTTTGGAAAGCAATGGTTGCAGCAGTAGCAGAAAGCATAGTGAAGTGTGAATCCGGATCTGACTCGCAAGGACACTGAATTTCCCTCCTTCCTGACACAGGCACGGAAGCGAAGGTACGGCGACACACCCGTACCGTCCTGGAATCAGAGCTTCTGGGTCGGGATCGAATTACCTGGAGGTTTAAAGTTTAGAAGAAGTGGTTTCTTCTATGTCGGTTTCCGTGCCCAGGGCTGGGGTAGGCTTGCGTTTCGCAGGTTTCGATGGCTTTTTGCTTGGAGCTTCATCCTCTGGCTTTGCCAGCTTCGGGGGCTCTCACAGATGGGGATTAGGATGCGGGCTTTTTGCGTTTTTGGCCTTAAACCCTTTTGCTGCAGGCTTGCACGCAAGGACGCGTGGTAGTTTGCCTTAAACCCTAAACCCCCAAATACTGAAACCGAAACTGTGCCCTGTCGGACTTACACCCCGACCCGGCACTCCAGAGCCCTAAACCTACCTTTGGTTAGTAGGGAATGGAAGAATGGTAGTAATAGTAGTTCTAATTGTACCCCATTCCTCTATTCCCTACTAACCCAGACCGCCGGGAGGATCCAAAAAGTAGATCCCTTAATGGGGGTTCCTATAAAGTACCCTTAGTAGTATAGGGCCCCAAATTAGGGGATCTACTTTCTAGATCCTCCCGGGGGTCTGGGAACCAAAGGTAAGTTACCCACAAACCCGGGCCCCAGGGGCCGTCCCTTCGACATGGCAGGATTTTGGAAGCCTGAGAGAACGACAAGGAAAAAGCCTACTATAGGGGCCTTAATAGTTAGAATAGGGTTTTGGGGCCCATTATGCTATAGTTACACCAAAATACTATAGGTAATAGGTAATCATTTAAGCCCCTATATTACCTACACTGCTCAGTCGAGGGTAAACGTCAAACACAAACCCCAAAGCCTTCAGCATGAGGTCCATACCCTGGGCCGTAAACCAGAACTTCAGGAGGGGAACTGCCTTTCCGCTGTACTAAGCTTGGCTGTCCTGGGCGATAAGTTCGATGGTGTCGCCAACCTCCCAGGTCGATGGCAGGCCCTTAATCTATCTTATGGGGATGGATGAATATCAGGACTGACACCCTGACACAGCCAATAAACTCACGAACACCCGTAACAATGGCGGCAGTAAACTCAGTAAACCAGCACCAGAGCAGTTGTAGAAATGCTGATGGCGGCGTATTTTCTCATCCCCAAACCAAGTTTATACTAAACCCTGAAGAAAGGCTCCGAAGCCCCAACCGAACAACAGCCCCTACAGGCCCCAAAGCCCAAAACTCTCACGGGATTCGTAGTTGTCTGAAGTTTTCTTTACGATTCCAGGTTTAAGAGCCTCGACGATACACGTGAGAGCCTCATTTCTATCGGAAAAGCTCGCCACTTGTAAATTTCGCACTTGGTGCTTCTGGAAGCGGAAATCATGCGGTCTTTCCCGTGCTCCGTTTCAAGAGAGTTCGCTATGCCCGAAGCCCTGGAACCACAGAAACCCTTACAAACCCAAACACACAAGTAAACCTCAGGCCACTAAACATTAAGTCGAGCCCGGAACCTCGAAATCCAAAAAAAAAAACATACAGGCCCTAAAAGCCCACATCCCAAGCCCTCGAATCGCAAATCCTGAGCAAAAACTCCCCCCCCCTTCAGCACCTGGATCACCTGCCTGGCCCTTCCTGGCAGTTCTCTCCCAGCGAGGAGAATCGGGTTGCTGCCTTAGCACTCGGGCACACAAGGCTGTTACATAAAGGCCTTGTCTTGTAGGGGTCCGCACAATTCAAAAGATCCCCTGCAAGTTGTCAGAAAGCCCTCACCAAGCTGCAAAAGTCCTATGGTTTAGGAGCCCGTAATTGGCATAGGGCTTCTTGAAAATTTTCTCAAAGGGTTAACATAGAGGGGCCCTGAATAGTTCGAACAAGGTTTAGGGGCATATGAATACGCGTGTTAAGCCCCTGCCAGGAAATCGTCACCTTGCAAGCTCCTCCGGCCCAACACCCTAAATCTTTAAGAACAAACCCGACCAGGACCCTGCCCTTTCTGCATCCGGGCTTGGGAAGGCGGCCGGGAAAGTGGCAGAAAACGGCAGCATCGCGACAAGCTGTAGCACTACTGGCTACAGTTCATGACCTTACGATGCCAAAGCTGGCTGACGGTTTCAACTGCAAGTACCAGGTGAAATTCCTCCAGTAGAATAAGATGCAGTCGTTGAAGAACCCTTAACCCCAAAGCCCCTGACCCTAAACCCAACCTTTAAGAACTTTCATCAAGCCTGAAGTCCCGAGCCGGTTCAAGAACCCTAATTGAACCTGGAACCATGAAGAGATCCAATTTTGTTGAAGTCCGAGGGAGGAGACGGGGGGTGGGGGGGGGGGCTGATTGTTGTCCCAAACAGCCGGGGCCATTTTGGAAATGCATTACTCCGCTCGGCCTTCACAATGGAAATGGAAACCATGCCCGTGAACCCGAATCATTTTATGAACCCTACTGAGACCTTTCCCTTACACCCCTAAACCCTAAACCCACTAGACCTTGCTTGACGACAACAGGCCGTTAAAAACCGCCTAACCCACTATAGGAGAGAGTGTCAAGAAGGGCCTGACGAATTCTTATGACATAATATCAGTCCCTTATACTCCCCTGCGAGTTATTGCAACATCTACCCTAAGCTTTACACCCTAAACCCCAAACCTTTACCCTAAATCCTAAACCACAGCCCACAACTCCAAGCCATGGCGCTGCAGTTCGTCACTTCAAAGCGGACTTTCGAAGGAGGCAACTCCTCGGCCAAGCCTGTGACCTCTCGCCGTAAGTCCGATAAAAACGACATTCGGAATGTGTTTTTAATAAATATGGCTTGAAAAGGGTGTGTTGTACAAGGGTTCCAACAGGGGCCGTTATGCGAATGCGATCTGTCAGAGGCTTGTCTTCCTTTGGTGAACAGTGTAGTTTGCTTATTGGGTGTCTCCTTCGCACTGTTGCACACAAAACTCGGAGATTGTAGAAGATGTGGGTCAACGGGTTCATTGGGATTTAGGGTTCAGGAATTAAAGGGGTTTGAAGCTTCTTTTTCTCCAAGGGCTCATAGTTGGATGTAGATATGGATATAGATATAGACATAGATATACAAAAAGGTACAGATGTAGATATAAATATAAAATTATACAGTTTAGAATTTGGAACTTCGGCTTCCGATGTGGCCGGCTGCACTTGCTGTCCGCAGGGATCAAAGTGTTGGGAATCCAGGTTCTGGAACGGTTGTTCTATTTCTTAAAGCTTTTGAGACCCTTTGTTGGGTTCTGTCCCTCAAGCTTTCGACCGGAGCTGGCTTGATGTGGCGTGCTTTAAGAGGATTCATATGTCAGGTTCTAGGGTCTCGGGGTAGGCAGTGCTTCGCTTTCAGCCCGTAACGGATTTTCTGACAGATTTAGGGTAAGCTAAGGCGGGCTCGGGGTTCCAGGGCCTAAGAAGCCTTCGGAGCAGATCTAGAGGTGTGAGGCTCGCATGATGCTGTCCTCGTGTATCCCCTTAACAACTCTTAGGGTCTTCGGCGGAGATCCCGAAGTTGCTCTCTGAGCATAAGGGTTTTGCTGGGACGCATACTCCTCTGACTCACGTCTACTTGTGTAGATTGCGCTTGCACAGCATTCTAAACGGAAGCGGCCTTCCAGTATCACTGCCGCCAGCAAGGCATGCCCACACACAAGAATGCACATAATGAAATCTTCAGAAGGCTTATCTCAGCACCCAAACGACCTAGACTCCTCGACTTTCATGTTGATTCGTCTGTGTGCATGCATATGCTTTGTGTGTTGACTAGGCTACTTTGTCGGTGCTGGAGGGGGGCCCTGGCACAGATGCCAAGCTACAGGATCCACCTTCGTGCAAGACCCACAAAAAATGACTCCAGGCGACTCCAGCAAACCCATGTAAACTTCAAGCAACCTCTTCTCCTGCTTGTCCCTCCGCGGCCTGGAAATGCGTCCGGGAAACGTAGCCCACGAACCTCAGCTGAGAGTATAAAGTATGCAGGGGCTCAGAGATGACAATGAGTGTGCAGGGTGATGATGAAGGTGCTGATGATGCTGCGGTTGTCATCAGAATGCGATAGTAGGCTACTAGTAGGCATCATTAGTTTTGACTGCTGGCGGAACAAGTGGTACACTTCTTGCTACATGAAAAGGCCTGCCTACATGACAAATCAGAGCACTCCAGCACTCGCAAGCTTATCCATGCCGTACAGTATCAATGCTCCCTTTCAAGGTCGCTTCTAAATAAATCCGCATCCTTTGCGGGCTCCCTTTGCGAAGCCCAAAACTTCCCAAAATCTCCCTCATCAAAGCATGACGAGCACCTGCAGGGCTGGGCCAAGGCCATGGCACCCACTGTGACCGGCTGAGCTTCTGCAAGTTTTCGAAGAAGCCTCTGGGTTCTGGGGGGGCGGGGCCTTGGCTTGGGGGAATCATGTTTCGGCACGCACACTCGGACAAGCCAGGCGAGGTTGTTGGTGCATGAGGTGAAGGGTTTGGGTTTAGGTCAATCCCCGGACTTTCCTAGCACAACCCCGGGGTTTCTTCGAAGTGCAACGCCCCGTCTCGCTAACCCGAACTCGAACCGATCCTCTCACTCTCTAGCTTAGCCGCTTAGCGTGTCGAGGCCCAGGAAAGCTTCCAACCCCACGACCCCCAAAACCCTTCAAGCTGTAGGGTTTGATGCCTTCGAAAGGTTGAAAGCTTCGGGTCTCAGATGCCTTGCTGTTGAGTCCTAGCCCACCCCAAGGACTGGAGTCCAGAAGCCGTAAGCCTTAACAACCTGGCCTGGGTTCCGAGCCCCGAAAGCCCCGGGCCCCTGAGCCCTATCTTCAACACCCCAAATCTCCCCAAAAGCCGCAAGAGCCTGGTTGACACTGGCGACCGATAGAGGTGGGGCCTGGATGTAACACACCAAGCCGAGAAAGGCTCGAGGTCTTGGGGTTTTCAGGTGGTTTCGGGCTTCAGGGGCATAAAGCTTTGAGGGTTTATACGGCTTAAGTTTAAGGTTCAAGGGCATCAGGCTGTTTCCAGTTTAAGTGTGTAGGATTTTAAGGTCATCCCGAAACCGCGAACCCAAAGTACCTCGACCGAACCCCAATGCCTGCAAACCCATTTTTGGAAACACCCCAAACCCTGACCCCAAAACCAAACCTCCAAACCTTAAAGTCTTAAAGCTCTGAAGATCTCCCATGACGCTGCCTCGTCGCCGACAATGCAATGCCGGAAGCGCTGCCGTGAGCAAGCTCTTTTGCGGTTGAGAGTAGCAAAATGAATTAAGCATTAAAGCCTGTACACTGTAGACCCACATTGACATAACCAAATGCACCCGACAAGTGCCTGAAACCCTTACAATCCCACCCTCAACCCCCACAAAGCTTAGGGACTTCACCGTTCGAGGCTTCGTTCTTCCTAGAGCAACCCATTCCTGTTGCTTCTCCGTTCACGGCAAGACCGGTTCCCCATAGACTGCAAAGGCCCTGCAGCTCGAACTCAACAACCCCGCATCATTACCACAAAAGACAAAGCCCCGAAAACCTCAGAAAGCCACGAAACCTCCAACAGTAAGAACTCAAGAAGGTAGGACTGCACTAAGACATTGAAAATCCAAGCCGTTATGACCCTGCAAGTCCTAGAGCCTGGACACTTAAGACCACAAAAACCCGGTTTTCCCCACTGGGCTCATGTCTAGCCAGTTTCGGCCACCCTTCCATCGCATTACCTGAAGCCCCCCACAACCATCTCAAACCCTCAAACCCTCAAAGACCCTCCTATAAAACCATTAAGCCCTAAAAACCCTAAAACCCTGAAGAGCCTCTAAAACCCTAAACCCCCTGAAAAGCCCTAAAACCCTAAACACGCTAAACACGCTTAACACGCGCTTCCCATCGGCGTTGCTGAGCCGCCGGGCCCTCCGAGGAGATCAGGATCTTCCGCTCCTTCTTCCACCGGTACAGAACAAGGGCTCCATGAGGGAAGCATGAGTAAGGGTTACTCCATTAAGGCTACTAGATGCTAGAATGAGGGAAGTACAAGGGTCACTGTACTGCAACGGTTCTAAAAGGGTTCTGTCAGGAAATTAGAAGGCTTACTATAGGGTAGTTTTCGGGTTCAAGAAGGGCTCCAGTATGGGCCTACAACCCCAACCTGGGCTCAAAATCGGGAATGACGGAGCCCGCTTGATTAAGAAATCATTGAAACCTAAACCCTTCACTAGGTAAACGGCTTAGGATTTTCTGACGTTCCCTTACGTGGTTGGATTTCGCAGGCTAAACTTTGGAGACCGCAATGCATTTGGGCGCACGTCCTTGCTCCCAAACCCCGCTGCACTACGAATTGCACGAAAACCAATCCAGATGTCTCATAATGATATCAAACGTACAACAGTCGAAAGATCCAGAGCACGGAAAACATGATGGTGAACTAGGGCCTAAGCCAACAACGCTCAACCCAAGGCCCCGAATGCTAAGCCCTGCAAGCACGAAACACACCGAACCCAGACTACTGACAAAAAGCAACAGAAATCAGACAAGTTGTGGCCTACTTACTCGGGTCTCGACCTACAAAGCTGCTGCTAGCATAGCATCTCTGCATCCGGCGGAATCTACCTTTTTCAATTTATGGCGGGGAACAACAGAGGCTTCAAGCCCAAAAGCTTATAAGTTCCGTAGCAAGGAACAGGTTTTTTTTTCGGGGATATAGGTTCAGAATCACTCCTGGGCCCCTTGGTAGGGAGTAGTATTGGGGAGACCCCGTAAAGGCTACCCTTTCTGAACCCTACTTACTTCTGGCTCTCTTTACCGGGACCTTATTGAGAGGTCTATATCCCCAAGGGTCCCCTTAATCCTACCTCCTACTTGGAAGAATAGACCGAGAAGGCCCGCGCCAAAAACAATCCTGCTTGTATGGAGCGATCGGGGCTCAAAGCCCCTTCTCCCTCGCCCGAGCCCCCGTGGCCTCCTTTGGCAAATGATCCACCGTCTCTCCTGCACAGAGCTTAGGGCTTTGGGGGGACAAGGGTTTTCTGGGCTTTTTAAGAGTTTGGACTTCGGGAAAAAAAGTACAGTAATGGATGCACGGTTAGGGGTTCCTTTGAGGCTTTTCAGCACCTGTGCGACGCACGACTGGTCCTCCGAAGCCTGCGACGTCCCAAAGACTGCGCAATTAAGCACTGTTGGGTTTTGGTACTGCACCGCCCGGACGAGGGAGAAACAGCAAGCACTGCCCAAGGGAGGTGCCCCGACAGAACTTCAATAAACTAAGCCTGCGCTAAACTCCCGAAACAAACACCCCCGAAACACTCAAGTAGAATCATACGAGCCTGTACTCAAAACCCAACGGCCATCATCCCAGCCCCCTCAACCCGGACATGCTCAACACAAAACCGCTTCATCTGAATCTTGAACTGCTTTGGCGAAACTTTAAGCACCCAACTGGTCTCAACCTGCAGCTGCCAAAACCGATGAACCCGTAGATTCTTCGAGTTCCAACCCTTTTCAGCAAGAACCCTTGCATGTGAGGCCATCGAGATGGGCTTAAACATCCTCTTGGAACTGAAAGGGCATGTTCCACAGGTGCCCAGGAGGAAGCACGACGTTCAACTCTTGACTTGGTTTCGACAACACCTCCCATAGTCACGTTGGCATTTAGGCGCATGACGCTGGGACCAGAAAAGATGGCATCAACATTTCCACCAAGGATACACCGCCTCGCAAAAACTGTCAACTTGCATCTCTTTTCCAGGAGGTCCCAGTTGCAACGAAAACCTAAAATTCAAGCCCAATTCTTAATTGACCTGCATGCTAAACCCGAAGCCCAAGCCTCAGAAACGCTGAAAACGTGTTACACCTTCCCTGTTAAACAAACAAACAAACCCTAACAGATAAACGACAATCCTAAAAGCCCTAGAATCCCTAGAACCCCCCCCCTAAACAGCCTTTAAACCATAGGCACCCTCACCCAAAGCTCCCCGGCGAAGGGCCTGCGAGCCGATCCTGGGCAAGGCGGCCGCAAGCGAAAAAGCAGCAAGACTGAAGATGCATCTCTTAACGATACCCATAGTAATAACAATAATAACAATAATAACAATAATAACAATAATAACAATAATAACAGTAATAACAATAATAACAAGAATCACAACAATAATATCACTAATACTAGTAATACTCCGTCGTCTTAGGACATCCGGCCCTGCTCACTTGCACCAAATCGGAGGCGCAAAGGACGAAACGAGACAACTCCGACAGTAAGATCACAGCAATGCGAAACAACAATGAAACCTGGGGTGCCGGCGCAAACTAAGGCATACGCTGCGGGACCTCAGCTTCAGGGTTCAGAGTACTGGGTGGTTCTATAGGCCGAGCCAGGAATTTTGTGCAGCTTTGCATAAATGCTTCCCGACAAAAGACCTTCAGCCCAAAATGAGCATCAGAGCCTGATGCCTGACTTTAACCATCGATTTTGAAGCTTTTCGAACACTATCGATATGCCTTCAACCCCCCGCCCGTTACAAGACCTGCACTGGCCGTGTTGGGAGGAGTGGCCTGCCTACGATGCTCAGTTTACAGCATTCAATGTCCAGGGTGTAGCTGTTGGGGTGTGGGATTCTGCTGGATGGCGGTTTGCAACCCGAGCGAGTCAACGTACGAGGCACGCAAGTTTCTCTGAAGCCCATTGCCGCTAAGCTTCCAAAACCAACTAAGTGTCACCTGCAGGTTAAATCACTTCTGTCTTTCCAGAGCCGTACTCTGCGGATCCCTTTCCAAATCCTTCTAAGGGGGGAGGGGGCCAAAACAGTGCAGTATCATGAACCCCGAGGAGACCACTGCACGCATATATAAGTATGATTACCCTATACAACCATCACCAAACCTCGAAGCCCGAGACCACAATACTTCGGAGCTCCCGTAAACCGCAAAACCGCAAGAGCCCGAAGCAAACCAGTTTAGGGGCTTATAGGGACACCACATCTTAAACCTCATAGCTACACGTTGAGATTGTGTTCCTACATCCAACACCCTGCACCTCTAGTTTTAAATCCTCTAAAGCCAAGGGCCCGCCAAACTTCAATGCCAAAGAAACTCTTCCAGTTCCATGCAAAGCAACCACTCCTTCAAGCCCGAAGCCCTAAGAAGCCCTGATCCTGCAACCCAAAATTCTTCAAGCCCGAAAGGCAACAAGCGAAAGAGGTCCCGACTGGACCGCGCCACCATGGGAACCGTGTCCAAAGGCTGCGGCAAGGCCTCCTGCGAAACTCAGAGGCTTCAACCCCTGCAAAACACTCACGAATCCCATGCTTTTGATTAAGGCCCGTTCAAGTATAAAGAAACCCTTGTCGTCAAGCTTCCAGGTTTTAGGGCAGGCTTGGGGCTTCAGGGTCAGGGCTTGACTGGCTCAGGGCTTTAGGGCTTTAGGAGACAAGTTAAAAGGAACCTTTCCCCCTTAGAGCCGATTGACATTCGGGTTTGTTAAGAAGGGAGGGTGGCCTTTCCTTCACTCTGAGCTGCATTTATCGCTCCACCTCCCCGAACTCTGAGCCCAGAAGCTGTAAACCTCGAAAGCTCTAAATCATGTCCACTCTCGCCCGGCCATGGCCAGCTTTCTAGGAATCCCTCAATTCCAGCTTTCCAGTCTGGAATCTGCCTGCTTTTCACCTGAACTTAGATAACCCCTGGCACGAAGTCCGAAACCCATAAGACTTTTATGGGGACTCTAAAAGCGAGACTGGCTCAGTTTGCAGTACCCTCACGCCTAGAGCTAAGGCTAAGGTCTCCTATGCAGTGAAAAGTTGGCGCGCCGCCATCTAAGCACATGCAAACCCTCGGCAAGGAGAGGCTCCTGCGTGGGTGCTGCCTCCACTCCCCGACGGATGAGGAACTGCAAAGTGAGGAACACCTCCCAAGGACTCAGGGCTGTTACGGCCAGGGTGGTTCCGGGTCTATCTGGGCATCCAGGTCCAACTGCCTACCATCGACAGGGTTACATCTTACTGTCAGCATAGGGTGACTGCCGTACTTTGTCAAGTCCGGCGCGCAAGGTGGTGGCCCCGAGATGCTGAAATTTGCTCCTTACGTTCATGGATAAGGAGGATTTGCTGAGATCTCTGTGTTTGTAGCGATCCTAATCCTTGTAATTGTAGTAGCCGACCCTAAACCCTAAACCCTAAAGCCTAAACCCTAAACCGTGAGCCTCCCCTTGGAAGCAGAAGCTCACAGAGGAGCCGTCGCGGAGGGTCACCTCCTCGGAGCCCGACCTCGGCGTTTAGGCCTTGGGGGATCGAGGTCCGGTTTAGGGTTTAGGGTTTAGGGTGTAGGGTTTAGGGTTTAGGGTTTAGGGTGTAGGGTTTAGGGTTTAGGGTTCAGGGTTTAGGGTTTAGGAGCACCAGCCGTATCATCCCCGGATTCCACGATATCCAAATATCACATTCACCAAAACTCTGGTCCAACTGGCGGCCTCAACTCTCTAAAATCTAGAACCTAGGTAACCTAAGCCTTAAGAAGCTTTGTCCCTGCGCGATGCGCCGTTGTGTTATTTTCGAAAGGCGGGATGGTGTTTTCCATGAAACTTCAGTGCCTGCTGATCGGAAAAAGATATACATGATCATCCGTGCGTGGAAGCCCTGTACCTTCAATCCGAACAATTGAAACACAAAGCCCTGCACCATAACACAACTCGATTGCAATGCAGGCCACTCCTCAGCAGCCACGGAGCGACCGTCCACCTCAAAGGTCAAGGAGTTTATCTTGAGTCTTGAGCTTGTGGAGCTGACATAGGCCCATGCTTCGCGAAGTATTAGACGGATTCGAATCTCTGTCGCTTAGATCTTCGGGCGAGCCGCACAGCAACAAACGAAGGTGTGGTACAACTTAGTTTAGAAGTAACACCTGAGGAATGTGCCGCCCTCCATCCATGAACAATAGCGCAAATCTGGGTCCTACGAAGTTGGATCCCACTTGCCTTTGCCTCGCGAGAACGTGACTGTACTCTGCGCAAAGGACTTGTGCAATCGCCTGAATGGCTGCGCAACCCTAAACCCCAGACTCTAAGCGCTTCGTTTAGCTGGTTGTCTTTACGACTGAGATCATGAGGCTGCATTTTGAGGCAACAAAAACTGCTGCATAGCTTATGTAGACTAGACATTCTAAGCCAGAGGCGCGCACACCCTTCATTGCTCCTAAAATCCGAAACTAGCTGTCCAACACATCGAATACGACGCCGCACCTTGAGGGGATTCGGCGATAGTGGGCGCAGCCGCAGTGTGGGCTGCTCCTGGCCAAGGCGTGCTTAGGGTTCAAGGCTTTAAGGCTTCAGGCTTGGTGCTAGGAGCAAGGGCTTGAATAATCTGACTATGGCTTTGGGGTGTGTTGTACTACAAATATATGAGGAACCGCGAGAAACAGCGCAATGTCAGGCTTCTAATTATGGCAACCTCTGATGTAAGCTGCACTCAAAACCAAAAGACGTAGACTATGCCTTGTCGTAAGAGGCTAAAGTCCCTCCCACACTCGTCGGTCCTAAACCTTAGGCTGACAAGTCTTAAGTCTTAAGCCACGTCCACTTCATTCAACTCAGGTGATTATAGGTTGGGATGCAACCAGTTGATACTCCTTGCGTGGCTTTCGTCGGGTAGCGCGGGCGGACCAGCCAAGAAGAGGCAATAACGGCAGTACCAGCATGAGTCGCATCTGATCTTGCGTGCGCATCTCCAGCTTTGGAATGATGTCGGCTTCAACTCAGAATAACCTTCCACCTTAAGCAAATTGCACAAAGACCTGGGCCCCCGCATGGATTCACACGATGTCTGTCCATGTTGGCATCGCAGGTTTTGATCATTGCAACGAGTAGATCAGACGGTGCTTCAGCACTGATTGTTCCGTTCAACACACCGGCGGGGTGTTGAACAGTGTCGGATGTCACATTCAAAAATCATAACCCAATAACGATGCCATCAAACACCGCGCCTCACGGCCTTGAACCCTCAACCCAGAACCGGTGATGCCCTCCTTGTCGGGTTCCGGTCGGAGCTCGAAATGCGCCCGCCCGATGCTCGAGAAAAGCTGCCTTCAAGATTCGGGATGAAGGAATACGGATCTAGCGATTTAGGGATTTCGGGGTGGGGGGCAGCTGGAGGGCGTGGAGGAGCTTTCTGTTGGCTTTTCCGAGGCTCTACACGCTTCCAACGAAGGCCCGGAGGCTCTGGCAATCAAAGCTTGCGAGCTTAGGCCTAGGCAGCAGCTGGATTACTTACACAGAGCTTTAGGTTTATGGTTCATGGTGCAGGGTTTCGACATGTCTTCAAGTGGGCTTTGAACCATCGACCTTTTTTTGAAACCGCCGTGATCATAGCATTTCAGACGATGCAAAGTCTGCAACTCGTGCTCTTGCCCAGTTCGGTGCGGCTGAAGCCCCATCAGGTCACCCTTGATCCTAGGTTATTGTCAGTTTGTCTACACCTTTCGTGTGGGATCGTTTTCAGGGACAGCAAGGATCAGCAAACAGCTGAATCACGAGCACCCTCGAGCCTGAACCCTGAGACCCCTAAACCCTAAACCCTAAACCCTAGATCCAGCCAGCCATAAACCACATGTGCTCATGAACCTTGCAAAGTGGAACAATGGGACGTATTGCGATGACAAATCTAAAGATGGCTTCGTGAACCTAGGAGAGTGGGGAGTCGAAATCCGACATGAATTCTGGGAATATGTGTGCATTTAGCTTCTCCCGTCGTCAAGTTATCCAGCCAAAAGCAAGCCTACAAGGCCTGTAAGTAATTGTCTGCTGCACAGCTACACTGCCTTGAGCAGCAGATTCGACCGGTGCAAGGTTTTGAGCAACATGAGGCACTTGCTGCTTCACTCCACATTCATCTACCGGTTCCTATGTGACATTGAAACGCGTGAAGTGCAATGCTTCGCTCTCCATCTGTCCGAGGAAACAGGATCCTTGACTCTAAAGTCCCGAAAGGGCCAGAAATCTTTAGCATTGTACGTGTGAGCCCTTAGGCATGCCTGAACTCAAAGGCCCATACAATGTGAGCTCCATCATACCCCGACCCACACGCGATGTAGACCCGGAATACTGGTATCCTCAGCACGAAAACTCCTAAGCAAGAAAGCCTGAAAATACAAAAAAAACTCCAGCCTGTCAGGCACCAGCCGAGACAGCAGCTCCAGCTGATGCTGTCGACCCACCATCCAGGGCGGCTGTTCCTCTTGACGGGCTCTTCGCGGTATCGGTTTTAAGCTCCGGGCTTTGGGGCTTACAGTGTAGAATTTGGAATGTAGAGTTCAGCTTCAAAGTTCCGGGTGTCGGGCTTTATGGTGGAGGGTTCATGGACCTTCATCATTTAGAATAGAGTTTTGGGCTTGGGGTAAATCATAATTATTACATTATCTACTATAGCTATAGTAAGAACCCTAAGGAACAGACTTTGCAATTGATCAGGCTTCTATATCACCGCTCTTCAGCCATGCACCCCTAAACTCCTGAGCATATGCACGCTGATTCTCGGCTCCGTGAGTAAAGTCTCCTCCAAAGCCCTGAAGCCAAGGAAGAAAAGCTGAAGTCCTCCTCGGAGGCCCCAACCAGTCAGTTCGAGCCGGGACACAACCGAGCTTACTTGTTGAAGCCTTCTTGCAACCAGCTAAATCCGGTGCAACCAGATTCCTGCTGTAGGATTTGGGGGNCCTCTCAACAAAGCACCAAAAGACGCTATTGCCAAAGGATGATGCGCAAACCGATAAAACTGCTCCTACACCCCTCACCCTACAAAACCCATTTAGACACCCTCCGAAACCACCGAGAAGAACTCTCTGAATCCGTTTCCGCAAAACCCTGTACGGTATAAAAATGCCAGGCCGTCTAAAACCCTCTGTGACTCTGAATTATATAACAGAGGATGGTTTCTGTAGCCAGAAGGGTCTTTGTAAACACCCCCACTGCACATGTTTGCGTCAACGTGGCCGGCTCGAATGGCCAGCGTTTCAGCTCATGGGGCAGCCTCTCCAGGTCCTGAAAGGATGGTGGGGTTTTGGGTCTGAGGTGTCTGTAGAGACAAAAGGATCCCGAAAGAGGAGTTAGGTGGGATTGTTTCGAAAGACTAAAAGCCAGTCGCCACACAGGAATTTCAGGTGGAGACTTCAGAGTCTTGGTTCCAGGGGTTCTAGGATGACTCACAGGCAGAGGCAGGATGTTGACATAGCGGGGCTCTCTGGGGGGGTTTTGTGGACCAACCTGTCAAACAGTGTATACCGTGCATAGGCCCCTAGCACTTGGGGTTTAGAGACTCGGGGGTTCGGGTGTGTAGGCTCAAGGAGGTTGGATTCGGGTCTCAGGCTTCAGGTGTTACTCTAGGTCTGGGGTGTCGTAGCCGGATAGAACGGGGAAGAGGGAGCTTCAGGAAAACTCCATTGCCAAAGCCGACGTAGAGTCCCGACATTCAGTGCTCTAGCAGCTAGCAACACTACGGCCGTGGGCGGAAGGGCTAGGGCTAGGGCTTCTTTAGGTTCAGGGTGGTTCGAAGGGGAAGAGTTGAGAAAACGAACATGGGGTTGTTGTTGAATGGGGGCTACTCGACAAGCTCCACGTCCTGCGAAGGCTACTACTTGAGTCACTTGAGTTGAAGGCTCACATCTTGGGCTTTGAAGCTTAGCCAAAAGGGTTAGACCTGATGTTCAAAGCTTCACTCGTTGCAGTCCTCACGCCGAAACGCGAACTCAAGTCCTCCACGCCCGTAGGACAAAAACAAAAAACAAATCAAGCCCAGCAACAAACGAAAACGCGAGGACGCCCCCAACCCCATTGATGAAGTAAGCCTGGCCGAAAGGGTAGGAGCCCACACCCTGAACCTAAACCGCCTAAACCCTCTACAACAAGCACTGAAGCCCCTTCACGGCCTGGCTGGAAGAGTACGTGCACTCGAAGCCGGCATAGAATCCTGGGCTCGTGTTCCGGTAACCGAAACAGATCAGTTCCCAAAAGCTGTACTTAAACTCCCCTTATAAAGCCTTCCCAGAGAACAGAAGAAACAAAAACTCTTCGGTGGCTCAGCTGAGCCCAGAATCCGGCGAAGTCGGCTTTGGACTTCTCCGGCATGGTGGCTTGTGAGACGCAGGCCTGGGAACCAAAATTACGCAAAGGCAGGTTAGTGTTAGTCTTAGAAGAGGCTTTTCCAGCGAAGGCCTGAACCTGCTGAAGGAGCTTCCCCGCGACGGACGCCATGCCTTGGCTCAGAGTTCCATCGCTTGGGGCTTAAGAAGATCTTAGTCATGATTTTTTTCGGAGGCCTTTAGNNNCTGGGGGGCTGGGGGGCCTGCGAGGCTCCAGGGCTTGGGCCTTGGGGCTTTGGGGTTTGCGGGGGATGTGCGAATGGTAGTAGCAGCACCTCCTCCGAAGCCCGAAACTGTGTTTATGGCCGAGGTGCCGGGTGGTGGCTTCGAACCATCAACCTCTGCCGACACGCACGTAAGAGCCACCTGTGCAGGGCCGGTCGACTTTTGATACCCGCTTGGTTCCGCTGGGGGATAAGCCTAAAACTGGCAACACCCAGCGCTGATCGAAGTTTCAGGAGTGCATGAACGTAAAACGCAAGCCCTCATGGATCCTTCCCTGAACACGGAAATCCAAAACCCTGGAGGTGAAAATCAGAAGCTAGGACCCCAAGACGACTCCGCCAGTCCCCTTGTCCTACTGACGGAAGCAGCAACCGCCCCAGCAGCCCCTAAAGCGTAAATGAACAAGAGCACGCAAGAAATCACAACAAACAAGGACACCCTCGCAAGAATGAAAAAGAAACGCTCTAAACCCTAGACCCCAAAAGCCTGCATCTCTATCTCGATCTCTGTCTCTACCTATCTACCCATCCATCTCTCTCTCTCTCTTTCTCTCTCTCTCTCTCTCTCTCTCTCTTTTGCTGCTTTAAACAAACTTCCCGCCCCCGCCTCGGCCATGGCACAGGCGAAAGGCAAAGGCCAGGCCGCACTCCGGTCCAGAGGAGAGCCGAGCACCTCAAAAGAAAGAAAAAGGAGGAGAAAACCCGCTGAGGACAAACGGACTCCAAAAGGGTTTAGAGTTTAGGGTCGTTTTAAGCTTCGGGTTTAGACTTCTTGGGCCTTTGGAGGATGTCCTTGTCTTTTTCGCAGACCGGCCGAAGTGGCTGATTTCGCTTCTAGGTCGTACTCAACATCAACTCTCTCATATTCTGTCACGCCTGGGGCAATTGAGCTTTCCCGAAGTGGGGCTGTGCCCGACTCAGTGCCAAACCTATACTGTGTCGAATACATCCTAAGCCTTAAGCCCCCCGCGCCACGCCCTTGAATAGCCCTGAAACACGACACCCTAAATTCTCAAGCCCGAGGCCCTCAACGCTAAACCGTACGTTAGCCCTAAACCCTGCAAACCCTTCCTGGGCCCCCCCTAGAAGCAAGCACAGCAAGCACAGCAAGGAAAGCCCAGCCCAGCCGCTGCCCGCAGGAGTGAAGCTTCCGACACGCCGGGGGCCCCGGGACCTAGCAAATCTGGATGTTTTTTTCCGGCGCGGGCTTGGGGTTTCGGTAGGGTGTATAACTGCAGATCTTTCGGGCGTGCAGGGTTTCGGGTGGAGGATTTGTTCAGGCTCCGGGATTTCAGGCTTTGGCTTTGGGTTAGAGGTCCTACTTGCTGAGTTCACCTGCCCGTGACGATTGACCTTTTCACTATGACAGGTCATGCGGTTTTTTCAGTCGCCTGCAGAGTTTGAGACTTCGGGTCATGAGGGTTCAGCAGGTCTTGGGGGTCCCAGGGTCTGGAGGTGTTGGGTGTACACCCGAAACCTAAGCTCCTAGGCCCTAAACCCTTTTCTGAAGATTGTTTTAAAAGGCCCATCCGAGGCTGCATGAAACATGCAGTTCGAACAGGCAAGACATAGAAACTTGCTCAGGCATGATCACCAAGCAAGGCCAACTTATTTTGGAGTTCCCATTTTTGGCAAGTAAACATGATACTCAATTCATAATGATGTATACCTGAGGTGTTTAAAAGCAAAGAAGCTCAGACCAGTCTTTCCCGCCTCCTCCGCGAGCGATCCGAGAGCGGAGCTTTGGCAGCTGGGCTTCCAAAGCCTCCGAAGCTCTCAGAGTCCAGATTGAGATTCGGGCTCAGGGTTTAAGACGACACGGATTGAAACTTGGGTCGCAGGTTTGGGCTTTGAACTTGGGTGTCATGGGCGTGTTGGGGTTTGCGGTTTTTCGAACGCGATTCAGTGCCCGGAACCCTGAACAACAACTCCCACAAACCCTTGTCCGCACACCGAGTAAATACTGAGCCTAGGCCTGCACCAAAAAAGGTGAAATCTCCCCGAGCCTCGCCGTTGGCACCGAGCCCGCGGGCGGCCGCTGCCGCAGCTGCCTCAACGGCGGCGTCGTCGGGGAGTAGCCTTTGGGAAGGTGTTTTAGGGTTTCAAGTTCGGGGTTTAAGGGTTAGAGCCTTGATGCTTTCAGATTTTGAGGGCTCAGGGTTTGTTAGCATTCGGGGTACGACTACTAGGGCTTACTGCGGTTGTGAGACTTAGGTAGGTTGACGGCCTTCGAATTTTGCAGGATTTGCTTACGTACCTCCCACTCTGCTGAGGATCTCTCTAGGCAGGGAATACCATGAAAACAGGCTCGTCACAAACCTAGCGGCCTGGCCGTAACACGAATGGGATAGGAGCAAGAAGCTGTCATCCCCGAGTTCATAGCAAACCCCACCATCAAGTTCAACCCAAATCAAAACAACACCCTATACCCCTATCAAAATCATAACAATCAACCTAAACCCATAATATA
>BGNK01005504.1:10092-31688 GCA_003297005.1 Symbiodinium sp. clade A Y106
AAAAAGGTGTAGTGTCCAGAGCAGACTGCTCAACATGCACAGGCGACCCGGCTCCTTCTTGTAAGAGAGTGCTCGCAGAAGCGCAGAACCAAAGTGCCAACAAAACTGCGCCGAAAAATATTTTAGCTGTCCCTGGGTATCTTATCCACAAGTGGAAAAGTCGAAGACAGGCAAGGAACGAGGCCTCGTCTCGACAGCTTCCTGTCAGGCACCCAAGTTCAGAAGACGGCCAACTGACGACTGGAATTGCTCTTTGGTTTGCTTCGTGCTGCAGGTCCTCTTGTAAACAAAAGAGCTTCGGCGGGAGAAAAACACTGAGGCACAATCGATGCGTTATCCGTTAGTTTCGCAACACCAGGAGTGACCCAAGTACTGCTCCTTCCGCCGCGCGGACTGGTGGAAAGCCTACCGCTTACCTCGTTGCTGTCTTGTGCGACGTTAGCTACGAGGCCCGGGAATTGGGATCCGGCCGACCACAGAGGCTCTGGGCTGGGGCGCACACAATATGGCTCAATCGGTCGGCCAACCTTTACGCTTCAAGAAAGGAGCCTGTTGCGAGCCTCTAGAATTTGCACTCCTGGCCTGGTTAGCACAGTTATACTACCTTCTATGATCCGTGGCGGCTCAATAATAATTACACCAATATCAACAACTACAACAGCATCCCCAACAACTACAATTTTTTATTGGACGCTGAGCGAGCGGGCTCTGCTCATTGCGGGCGAATTGTATCTGCCCTAGCACCAGACTGTACAGGATACGAGCTTGGAGAATTGCGTATTGGCCAATCGCAGGAGAGGAAAGAACCGTTCTCCACTTCCAGGTTTGTGGTGAGAGCTACCTCGATGAGTAGTGAGACAATTAACTGGCTGGTCATTGCCTTGTCCTATAGTGCCTCATTCACTTGGGAGCGTGAGACAGCCTCCGTCACCCTCAGTATGAGTCATCGCGTCCGATACTCATGAACCTAATGCTGGTGGGACGTGCCAGATGGCCGGACCCCGAGTGCCAGTCTAGTGGCGTCCCACACTTGGTCACTCCCAGCAAGAGGCGATGGGCCGTAAGGAAAGGGCAAGCAGCGACCTAATCATAGCTTCAATTCGGCTGGCACTAAATGGCTTTGCTGTGAGTCGCACTATTATGGCACTGAGCACTGACTCAGCCTTTTTGTATTTCCATCAGGAAACATGCGTTTGGCGTCCCGGCAGGAAAGAAAGTGTCGGTATGCTGTACGTCCGCACCGAGCGGAGTGTCAGAAACTTGAACTGGCAGCGAATCATCTTGGTGCAGGTGAAAACTGGGCGAAAGAAGCGTGCCTTGTCCTGTTGCAAAGAGGCTTTAGTGATAGGCGGTGCCCCACGGCCGAGATAGGACGGTATCCGCTCAGGTTATGAAACGGAATGAAAAAGGCATCATTAATTCCATCGATCGGGCTGCCACGGTTGCCAAGGTCGTTTGGTAGCAGCCCTCCGATCTTCATGCCAGTACCAACGATTGTCGTCCTCCGCCTCTCGCTGATTGTTTCGTGGATAGCCGCGGTCCACAAGCCTACGCCCGGCTGGGGCAAGGACTCGGCTGGGTTCGAGGCCAGTGACCGCTCGAAACTTAAGGCGGTTTCGCCATGGGTGAGTTTGAGGGTGGCTCCTTCCTCTTCCAAATTTCCCATAGCGTAGTGTATGACGCAGCGGGTGGAGTTGTGGGCTCTCTTCGTAGTCGCATCATAGATCGTCTGGAAAGCTAGTGCGAAGAGCTTGAAATTCGCTTCGGAGACCTCCCGCTTGAAAAATGACAGACGGATGGCGTGCTGGAGAAAGGCATGGAGGCCTCCCACCCAGAGTGTGGCTCTGAGGAGGACATATTCCTACTCCCGGACGACCTGGCCGGCCTGGTTTCGAAACTTGGTGGTGGTAGCTTATGAGACGCCCCTCCTCTGAGATAACGACCTTCCCAATGAGGAGGATTTCCCACGAGACCTTTCTCTGGATAAATCGCACATGATCATCGAGATCTTGGCAAGGGTCTCGATACGCGACGGCCAGACCGCCCCGAACTCTGCCGCCTGCAGAACGCCGTGCACCTCCGGTTCGACCAGCGCTTCGAAATCCGCCACAGTAGTGACCCATTCCACGAAGTCTTTCGTGCTGCACAGCTCGGCGATAGTGCGTGGGCGGGACGGTTCAGACTCGGGAGCACGCGTGCGCTCATACGGCACATTGGTCGCACTGGGAGGCGGTGCCTTGGTGCCCGACTCATCTTTAGGGTCCGGGGTTCCGGCGGTTCCGGCCCCTCTGGCGCTAGCTCGCGCCATAGGCAGCCTGAGAGGCGTGGTGCCAGTTTTTGCTGGATCCCGACTGTCGTAGGAAGTGGTTCTTCAGGCCGGCATCCATAGAGAACTCAACCGGGTTCCCTGAGCGGCCCCGGCAAAATGCGCATGCCAGGTATACTCCTGCAGGGTTCAGGCAGAGGCCCTTGGGCACAAGCTCTTCCACCAGGGCCCGGGTGAGCGAGCCGTAATACTGCGGCCATTGCTCCACCAGAGCCATGATTTTGTCAAGGAGATCGGTCTCCAAGGCGGCCATGATGTGAGCTTGGACTGTAGCGAGATCAGGCGGTTGAGCAGATTGAGGCAGAGCTTGGGAGACAGAGGCGGTGCCTCCTCCTGAGGCGGTGCCTTGGCTGATTACCGCCTGTACCTCTTGCAGCATAGAAGGCAGCCGGCGGAGGATGCTGTCGTGCTGGGCTTGCTTACCAGCCGCGTCAGCCTTTGTTCCATTGCCAGCATCTCGTCAGGGGCGACCAATTGGCCGCCGGCGGTGCGGAAACAATGGCCATCGTTGGGAAGGCCCTTTGGCTTGGATATCTTGAGTACGGGCTCATGAGTCTCCTATAGGAGATAGATGGGGCCAAGGCCAAAGCCCAGGACCCGGCCTGCCTTCAGGGGAGAACCTGCCCCCTGATAACGGTCCGCGTTGATCACCCGAAACAGCTCCTCGCAGAAGGCCATGTACCTGAAACCGCTTAGGTCCTGCTGGTCGACTAAGGTCGGGCCGAAGCAATGCAGTAAGGCCGCTAGCATAAGCGGGTAGCCGGGGCGCCCCAATAGGATGCCCTGGAAGATATGATCCTTGCGCTTGCCGATGGCCGTCATGAAGTAGTCCGGCGGACCCGAGGCGGCCAGGGCGATAGGATCCCACCCGTAAAAATTGGCCGCATGGGCGATCAATGATTCGTCCGCCTTGAACTCTACCACGACTCGCTCCTGGATGCGCTCAAGAGGTTCGAGGAGTGCCGTTTTGATGTCGAGGTAAAGGCCGCCGCGCAGGTAGTGATCCATATAGCGGAAAATGTCCGCGCGGTGCGCGTTGGCCTTAAAGGCGGTGTACAGGCGGTGCCCGACGCTCCCTATCAATGACTTAACGGTTTCTAACTGACCGGCGTCATCCACGAAGACTCGCCGGAACGAGCTCAGGCAGGCCTGATGCCTTTGGCCGGGTCCAGGCATATTGTCGTGAATGTAAGTCTGGTTCAGACGCATCAGAAAAGAGTGGATCAGCTGGGGCCCTCCAATCAGATGTGCCGTATGGGCAGAGCCCACAGTGTGATTGTATGCAGCGAGCAGTGTGGCCCGGAGGGTCGTTGCATCCGCCAGGTCTCGTGTGGCCAATATCTCCGCATTGATCTTGTTATGGAAGGTGTTCCAGGAGCCGCATACAATCACGGTAAGGCCTTCGCGGTAATGTGGCTCAGCCGAGCGAGGCTGGGAGGAGGAGGCGGTGCCATTGTTAGCAGCTTCAGCGGTGCTGGTGCTTGCATGATCCACGGCCAGTTCGGCCAGTGCTTTGCCTACCAATTTGCTGATGGCCAGTGTCTGATTAGCCGTTGCAAAATGGCAGTCCTTGGGCTTGTTGTATAGCGGGCGCCTCGGGTCGTCGTCCAAATCCATGATGGCCCAATTGAACTCGTGAGGGTCCAGCTGGTAGTCTTGCCGAGCCTGGTGCATGTAGTTATACTTGGCTTGGGCTGCCGGCGGAACGCTGCGTTCGCAGCGTACCAGACCCACTCGCACTGGCTTATCAATGTTTGCCTTAATCATGTCCTGAAATGCGAGCGGAGGAACGCCCAGACTCGAAAGGTAAGCCTCGTTCGAGCAGACGGAACTGGCCCCCATGGCCAGCCAAGCTGCCAAGATGCTGGGGGCTTTCAGGGAGCCGCTTTGTCTGTAGGCTGAAGTGAGAGAGGCTCCTGGGCAGAGAATAACCCAGCCTTCGGGTCCAAAGGGGACCATTCCCCATGTGCTCCATTTTCCATCCTTCTGCTTCAATTCTTGACATATGCTATCAGATAGGAGGAGGAAAGGGGGCGTGCGGCTTCGTGGGCCGTCCGTTTCCGACGCAGCAGAGGGAGCTTTGTCGAACATGGTCCCAACGTCAGGTGGGAGAGGAGTCTAACACGGGGAGCCCTGCTGTTGGATCCAAAATGAGAAGGCGCCGGAGCTCAATGGAAAGCATGCAGAATCGGAAGGCTCATCTACTCAAGGGCACGCACAAGTGTTGCTTTATTACAGGCAGCGTCAATCGCATTGGTAATTGTTGGCGGTGCCAATGTTAGGACAGAGCGCTGCTCCTCCATCAGTAAGCAGCCTCCGAATGGCGTCGCAGGGCACGCTGCTCGTGGAATCTGCCGTGCCATTCTTGAAAGGCGCGGAGTCGTAGAGGGGAGAGGAGTGGTAGGAACATATAGAGCATCTCTCTGGGTTCTAGGGACCTGACCTCGTCAGCCAGAGAGAGCACACACTGACCATTGTAGCGACCCGGGACATAGAGCGGCAGCTCTTTCTCCAGGAGCTCGCGCAGCTTGCGCTGCATGGGTGCCTTCCCAGGGCAATAACGTCCACCCGTGCCAGCTACCCAGTCAAGATCATTCTCCAAGAGNGCGCAGCTTGCGCTGCATGGGTGCCTTCCCAGGGCAATAACGTCCACCCGTGCCAGCTACCCAGTCAAGATCATTCTCCAAGAGCGAACATTGGAAGAGGCGGCGAATTCCTCCGATGGCGTCGTTGAGGAGCCGGACTTCCAGGTATTATTTATCTTGGGAAAGGAGATCAATGATTTCCCGCTGTATGCCGGAAGGTGGCATGTTCGCCTGCCGGGACTGGATAGCACGGTATCTGATGGTGGACGCGCGGAGGTCCGCACTGCCCTGCCTGCGCAAGTGGTCTCCCAGAGCATGCCACAGAATGGGACGTACAATCTGGTCTTCTGGGCTGGTCCTGGCACGGGAGTATGCCGCGGTCCCAAATCCGAAGCGTCACTGTCCCCATCGAAGTCCGCATCCGAGAATTGAACGGAAAAGATGTTCTCAGGGGTGAGTTCGGGGGCCTCCGCGGCAGGCTGTTGTGCGTTGCCCGTGCGAATGGATAATGGGACATCGTCCAGGTGGCTGTAGGACATGTCTGGAGGTGGCGTCGGATACTATGAGCCGAGCTGACGGCCCACCGACTAACGGCATGAGATATGCTAGCCTGCAGTGTGAGCTCATGACTAAATAAATAAAAGGAGACATGCCAGGAACGGTTTTTTTTCGGACCAACGCCGCCGGTCGGTTTTGAGCTGTCTATACCAGGAGCAAAACGCACAAGCCTCCGCCACTCCTCTCCCCACGGAAAGAAGAGAACAATTAGGAAAAAGAGTGTCATGGCGGAGGCGGTGCCTCCTGTAGGGGCGGTACAGGGTGCCCCTCCCCTCGTCGATCCGACCTATCTATCCGGTATAATGAGTGGAGTCGACGCGGGGTGGCCTCGTCATCTCGGTGTCGGTGGGCGCTAGATCCGTCACAATAGCCTGAATGTGGTGTAGCAAGGCTTGGGTCACGGTGATGCCTTCCATCAGCTCCGTGTAGTTCATGCCCTGAGGTTCGCCCAAAGCTCGGCGAAGCTGCAGCATGGCAGCGACGGTGGCAGGGTGAACCCCAGCTTCAGGCTCCGGCTCGCCTGCCGATCTGGGTGTGTGGAGAGGGTCGCGAGGATCCCCCGTCGGGTCCGCCCAGATGCCTCTGGGGGGGTGCGATTCCCGTGCCGGGCCCGGTGGGCTGCTGACGGTGCCGTCGGGGGTGGAGGCGGTGTCTCTTTCACCAAGTACCCATCATCGTTGTTGTATGCAAACCAAGGGTGCACCTCCTGCGCCACCGTCTGTAGAAGTTGCCCTTGGCCTTCAGTTCGTAGATCAACATCAAGCAGGGGGAGAATGCACTATCTTCCCAAGAGCCAGTGCTCTCGACGACGGAGGCGGGATTGATCGGCTCAGAGACAAAGCGGCCCTGGTCGTTGCCCTTATAAGCTCCAGGGAGTTGTTGAAGTATGTGGTGTCCGTTCTGGCAACTCCAGACGGAGTCCAGAGGTGAGCTGTGAGCATGATCGCAGGTTGATGGGCCGTTTGCTTCCAGGAGCCTGGTGGGAATAAATTGGAAGGATTCGGCCGAATCTGCCAGGAGGATGCATCTTACCACTTGTGGAGTTCCTGCAGCATGAAGCTCGGGAGCCCCAGCGGGCCGACTCCCGAGCCGCCCTGGCGGCGCTTCCTGCTTCTGGCGGTACCAGCGCCGTCGCCTAGGCGGTGCCCGGCCGGCGCGGTGGTTTCCTCGGTAGGCGGCCGAAAGCGCTGGCCACCCTGACGTCTCGCTCCATAGCCCAGCTTCGCTGGCCAGAGCGTTTCCTTCAATCCCCCGTAGTCGATGAGGACGAAGCTGGGCGGGTCCGCCCTCAGCATCAGAATGTTCTGAACCACGTCCCCATGAATGATGTCATGCTGATGCAGAACGTCGAGAGCCATGGTGGCATCGCCGATGAGCCGCAGAAGTTGGCTAACCCCCACGAATGGTTGCAGGATCGGGTACAGTCTCAGATGTAGGGTACGGCCTTGGATGTTGTCCCAGCCGAGGAAGGTGTTCAACACCGCCATAGTTGGGAGCCTGTTGCCGCGATGAGCGTCACGGTTCAGACTGGCCACAAAGCCCTCCTTTGCTTGACGGACGACGTAATCAGATTCCTCACTGCGCTGGGCCACCGGAAGGACAAAGTGGGGTCGCCCCGACTCGTCCAGGTATCGCTCAATGGTGTGCGATGGCCGAACCACAAAGCTCGGGTCAGCAGGGCTGGAGGGGCTTCCAGGGTGACGGGCGGTGCCCTCACGAGGGTCGGTGCGGTGCGCTTCCCGAGGCCCCAAAGGCGACCGTTGGGTCAAGTAAGTGCGACAGGTGTAGCCTTCCGCGATGCCGGCTCCGTCACCAGATCGCGGAGGGAAGGAGAGGGATGCACGTGATGGTCCGGCAGCTCCTGGGGGTTAGCCCTGGCGTCGCTCAGCGATCCCAGGATCGCCAAGACCCGGTCCTCAACGTGGGTGGTGTCCATAGGATCCATACCGCAGCCCCAGCGTCAGGGCAGGAAACAAACAACTCGCATGAAAAGGCTGCGGGGAACAAGTGGTCCAGGTCCAGGTGAGTCGGGATTAGCACAGATGCAGAGGTCGCAGGCCAACACAACATGCTGCACCCTTTATTTACACTAGAATGAGCGGCAGTACTGCTTGCAAAAAAGGCTGCCAGAATTTCCCTGGCTGGCGCGGTGCGTCGATTACAGGCCTTGACGGTGTCACAAGCCTCTCACATCTCCTTTCGATGCTGGGAACTGGTAGCTGAAAGCTTCGGCTTCCATTGTTTCAGCTGACGTGTCGGCTTGGGGGGAGAAGGCGGTAGGCGATCCGATGTGCGTGGACCCGTGGACGAGGAAGCAGCGGTGGATCCAGTATAGCCCGCACCGGTGGTGTCAGTGAAGATGATCTCTTCTCCCTGTGCTGGTCTTTGACGCTTAGGAGCCGCCGTCTTGGAGGAGAGTGCCGCCATGATGCATCGCAGCAGCTCCTCGTCTGTGATTTTGTTGTCCGGAGACGACATGGCCGGAGGCTGTCTTTGTGAGCAGAGTCCGGCTGCGCTGTGTCAGTGTAGCGCTATTGCCAACAAGGCGCACAGGCATGCACCCGCTTTTTGTTTGACATTTGGGCAGGCAGTGCGTGTCATAATTGCCCTAGAAATCTTAGGAGAAATAAAAAAGATTAAAATGAATCGGGAGATCCCGTCAGCGCTGTACAAAGAATTGGCGTGTGACGGGCGGTGCCCGATATGCCATTGGACGGTGTCCAGACCTGTTTAATCAGTGTTCGGAGGCGCTCCTCGAGCTTAACTTTGCGTGCCAGGCTGCCCCGCGAGCGTTTGCCCAGCAACTCGCCTTCGTAGTCTTCGATGAGCCTGGCGTAGGTCAACATGTGGGGCAGCAGGGTGCTGTGGAGCTTCAGGCGCAGCTCCAAGAGGACAGCATCTTTCTTGGCCGTGGCGCGCGCTGAGCACAACGCTATCTCTCGGCCGTAGGCTGCGGGTGGGTGTGCGCTGGAAGTGAGCGCGTGAACGGCGGAGGTGAGGCCGTCCCATTGGGCTTCCGTGATCTCTCCCGGACGCTTTGAGTTCAGGAGATAGGGGAAGAGAACGCCCGCCACAGCCGAAGAAATGGAGCCAGAGGGATGAGCCTTTCCAGGGCGGTGGACTTTGAGCCACGCCTGGACTGCCTCCACGAGCGCGACTACCAATGGCCCGTCCGCTGGGAGCTTATGTACCATCGAAAGCTGATGCAAGATGGTCTGAAGCTCATCCTCGTGCGCCAGGAAGCCTCGCGTGAGCTCTGTCATTGTGAGAGGCTGTACCGCCCGCCTTGGGCGAGGCGCAGAGGCCATGGCTTGGTCCGTTTGCATCAGGCGCGGGCGCTTAGTCGGCTCAGCCTGCTTGTCCTTTGACCCCGCCATGGCGTTGCCTGACACTGGCCCGCTGCGGTGCAGTGGCTTGAGCCTAAGGGCTATTTATCGGGCAGTCCTGCCCCCCGTCCTATAGACGGGTCTGTCCCTCAGGGCCGGTAGGCTTGAGGGCGGAGGCGGCCCCCGGCTTCAGGGGAACCCCTGGCTCGGAATGCTAGTCTACACTAACGGGGCCAGCTACTGCCCCTGGCTGGCTGTCAAGCCGGACAAACAGCAAGTAGCTTCCCTGCCGGTTCTGTCGCATGTCACTCTCTGAGGCAGTGACCGAGGCTCTGCCATCATCAGTGGAGCGCCATCCGTCCTGTCTTGTGCTCCTCCAGAGCGCGCGATAGTGGCCATTGTGTGGCGAAGCTCCTATGTGAAACACATAGGCTTGAACCCACCCAGCTCTCCAGGTGATAATTCGCCCTTCCCAGATAGGGAGGTTCAGCGCAAAATGTACTCCTGACAGCGAGTAGGACAGCTTGGACCCTTCTGCAAACCTTGCAACTTGCAAGACAGCAAAGGGTTGTGTGCCTGTTAGTGCTACATTGAGCGGTTCTGTGTGCCAGGAGGTTATGAGGGCCTGAAGGCGAGTGTGAGAGAAGGGGGCGGGCAGTAAAATCAGCGGCCCTCCTCCGTCCAGGTGTTCTCCCGTTAAAGGATCACGTTTGGCCCAGGACCTGAAGATCGGCATATCAGAGAGACCTCGGAAGAGTGCCAGCAGGAATTCAGAGGAGTCCTGTTGCTGGCCGTCATAGCGCCATCTGGGGGTGAGGGTGCGCAGAGCGAAGGACGCTACCGCATTGAGCGGCCGCATCTGTCCTGTCGATAGCAGTTCTTTATGTAGAGCCGAGGCCGAGGCTGCAATCAGGATGCTGGTCGGAATCAGTGCGTTGAGTAAAGCGTTCACATAGCAGTAGTTGGACGGATTAAGAAGGGGACGAGGTTGGCAAGGCGCGGCTCGCCTCTTGGGTCTCCGGAGGAGGCCTGGGGATCAGCAGGCGTGTCATACAAAGGGGGTCGTCGTAGAGCAGGTATCTCGGTTCTGGGCAGCACCCTGAAGTGCGCATCTAGGAGGTGTTTGTTGGTGCGTTTCAAACCGTGCGCAAGGTCATAGAACAGGATTTGAAACAGCACTGCGCATTGCGCAGCGTGTCCGTTTTTGTCATGCACTGTCGTTCGGTAGCAGGGGCACGGCTGACCCTTAATCAGCGGGATACCCGCCCGTTTGCAGGCCTCAGTCGTAGCATGACCATGGCTACTCCACTGCGTTCTGTGAGCTTGGCGGATGTGGGACTTTATCTTCGTGTGATCTGATGTCCAAAATCCACACAGTACGCAGTATGACAGGAATTCCTGAGCTTGATCCGTTCTTCCAACAGATAGGGCCGTATGCGTAGAGACAGTGTCGCGGAGCATCTGTTGTGGCGGGGGTACAGGGCGGTGCCCTCCCCTGCGCCCGCCGGAGCTTCCGGTGGAAGTTCCAGTTGACGGAGTTTTTCCGGCTCCGGGCAGGCGCCTGACAGGAGACGATCCTTGAGGCCCTTCCACTGCGAGAAATGCTGCAGGCAAGCCGCGCATTGCGGCAGTCCTGAGACTGCGTGTTCCTGACGGAAGGTCGTAGGCACAAACCTGTCTACGGTGCCCGGGTGCACTTTCCCTACGTGGGTTCGGAGGCCCATGGGTGTCTCAAATACCTGATCACAATGTGGACATGGGCACTCCGAGGCTCCGACCGTAGGCGGCTGCTGGGTTAGAAGGTCCTTGCACTGTTTGAGTTTTTGACGCGCCTGTTCCAGCGCTACGGGGGTAGTGCTGACATCATCTGGATGTGCGATCCTGCTCCGTTGCTCAAAGTGCTTGACGCGGTTGGCCTGTCTGTCTGCCAACTTCTGTACTGGGTCCTTAATGCCATATTGTTTGTACAGGTCAGCAGTGCTGATGTGCGTCAAGTGAGCCGGCTTGTTGAGGACTGCTCGGATTTTGGCTGCGTGCCAAGCGCGCAGTTTGGTGGCTGTGCCGGTGGTGAGTCCGACGTCAACGAGGCCCGAGGCCACTGCAGCCCAAACTGTAGAAATCCATATATGCAAGCGCGCCTTTGGCCCCGAGGTGCGTCTATCGTGGACGTACTTCCGGACTTTCTGCAGTTTGACGTTCCCCTCCTGTAGTCTATATTGTAAGGTTGCCTGCTCGAAACTGCCGTACAACAGCTTCACTCCCAGGTATTTGATCTTGTTAACGAATGGGAATCCTTCCTGGGCTTTGGTTGAGCCCAACCTCCACATGCGGTGCATGGTGCCGTCCGGCGCGGTGCGCCAGTATGTGAACTGCTTATAGGCAGCCGCAGCCTGTCTCCCTACTAGCTTAAGCATGACAGAGCACTTGTTGGCGTTGACTTGAAAACCACGCCGCCTGACTATACCACCAGCAGGTTCGTGATAAGCTGGTGGGCTTTCAGCAAATCCTGCCAGGAGTGTATGTCCCGGTGCACGGTTTGGTCGTCGGCGTACCCAGTGAGGAACTTGAGGACGGCCTCTGTGCCGGCTAGTTGTGCTAGCTCCCGGAACATGGTGCCCGTTAACATGGAGAAAAGCGTAGGGGACAGTTTGCAGCCTTGCTTGATACCCGTTGTGGAAGTGACGTGTGTCTCTTCCCCCTCTGCCTTGATACCATACCGGCTGGCAGCCAACAGAGAGGCAACAAGATCAATGATCTCTGGATCCGTGCGCGCCTGTTCCAGCGTGGCTATCAGGTCCGCTCGATGTCGAATGCTTGTGACAGGTCTAGAGCGAAACAGATGCCTCCCTCCAGTTGGATCTTGCCGAGGCCTCGTTTCAGCTCTCGTCTGGTGCGGCGGTGCCGCTTGCAGGCAGCTCTGACGTCGGTGACGTGCTGTGCTGCTCTACCTAGAGCATCGGAGAGCCCCCTATGGGGTTGATACACAAACTGGGGGATATCGCGTAGGTGAGCTTCTGTGACTGGCATCAAGAGATCTCTACAGGCTCCGGCTAACCCTTTCCCATCCGGGCGAATGATTCCGAGCGGTCGAAGGTTGCCCGGGGTTGTCGCTGGCTTAGATGATTTGGGGATAAGCACATGTCTGCATCCTTAAGCGGTGCTTCGAGTGCCTCCGTGGCCGGGCATGGGCGGTGCCCTGCCTGTGAGCTCAGGTGCGTAGCCAGGCTGGCTCCAGCGGAAGAAGCACACAGCTTCCAGGCGGCTGCTGGGGCGGACCCAGTGGGTACTGCCTTGTGTGGGCGGATACTGCCTATGTGTTTGCCAAGCAGCGTGCCTGAGATGTCCGGTAGCGAATGAACTGTGCGGTCCTTTGTGGGTATTTCGCAAAGATCTTCGTGACATGTGTTTCCAGCATGGTCAACTCTTCCTGTGGCGTGAGGAGCGAGCCCTCCGAGCTTTGCAGCTGAGCCCGTGTTTGGGGTTCCCAGGGGCGGAGCTTCCGCAGTGTTTTGTGGGCCAGGTAGGCGTCGCCTTTTCTGCAAGCTTCCTCCACTTCGTCTTGGAATTCCCGGGCTTGCTGTTTTCGAGCAAGGGTGACCGCCTGCCTGTGCCATGTGGCCAAGTCCTCCTTAAGTTGCGAGGAGTCCGCATCTGTGAGGGTAGAGGAGGCCGTGATCACATTGATGTGCTGCAAGCGTTGCCACATCCTCAGAGTGGCTCTGTGTCTTGCATTGATAGGCTTGACAGTGCTTACTCTCTTAGGAAAGAACCTCGCTGCGCCCTGCATCAACACGTTATTAATGGAGTCCGGGGGTAGGGCTATGGACTGCAACTGTGAGTCCACCCATGTTTGCATGGCCTGTGCGTGCGGGCTATCAGCCCTGACCGCTGCCTCCAAAGAGGAGGCGCAATACGGAGGAGCACTGCGCGATTCTTTGGGGAGGTTCCAGTGCCGGACTGGCCGTACCGTGGCAAGGATTGGGATATGCCCTCCCTTCTTCCACCCACCCAATCCCAACTGAGGGACTGGCTTGGCTTACTTCGCTTGCCCTCGGGACGAGTTGGGGAAGGTTAAGATATAATCTATTTGAGTTCGTGCGTCGCCCTGAACATAGGTGCGACCACGACCGCTGCTCCATGTGTTGAGCGCCACCAGTCCGTGGGACTCCACAAACCGTTGGAAGGATTCGTCCTTGACCCCGTATTTTCCCTGGGAGTGCTAGATCGATCTACCAAGTTCTGGCTGGCATACAGCTGCGCGTTGAAGTCGCCCGCCAGCAACAGCGTGTCCCTGGCAGGGATGGCGCGTAGCGCCGAGGCCAGTGAGCCCGGTAATTTGGCCCTGTCCTCCTTGTTTTTGAGTACACTTTTTGAGAAGACCATACGTGTTGATATGCGACCAAGACATGGATTCGGGCCCCATGCCAAGAGAAGGAAGCCTGAATTAGGCGGCCTTTGAGGTGTTCTTTCCATCGAATTGTCTTCTTATCTATAGCAGGTGAGAGAAGCAGCATTATTCCGTCCGCCCTATTCGTGTCGGCCTGTGCTTCTGCAGTGGTTGCTGACTCCTCCTGCGGTGCAGGTTGGTGTGGCCTCCGACGTTGTCGGGGCTTAGCTTTGCCTTTAGGTGCTTTTGGTGCACCCTTTTTGGCTGAGCTGACGCTTTGCCAGCCCTCGACTGTGAATTCGGCTGTCTCATTCCAGTGTGTCTCCTGAAGTGCCAGGAGATCACAAGAGTCCGAGGCTCCCGTGTGCAGCCAAGCCTTAACCTCTGCCCATTGCTGGACGCCTAGGTGCCCAGCATTCCATGACAGCATGCGTAAGGGCTTGCTGTGGGTGCCACCTCGAGGTCTGTGTTCAGACAGAGGCGTGGGCGGAGATGGAGGCTGCGAGCTACCTGTCGAGTGGGCTGGGAGCAAAGGGGGCTCCAGGCCACCTTGCCTAACATAGTCAGCCGTCAGAGTGCCATGCCGATATGGCTGACTTGTTTGGGTGCGAAATACCCTGTTGCATGCCCTGCGAAAGGCCAACTTGCGAACGCTCGATTGCGAATTCTGGTGCACAGGCGATGACGCCATCCGCTAGTTTCGAAACCCAGACCGAGGTCCGAGAGANTCTGGTGCACAGGCGATGACGCCATCCGCTAGTTTCGAAACCCAGACCGAGGTCCGAGAGACTCCTTTCACCTCGCGGACAGGTGAAAACCCTACCGCCTACCTCGTTGCTGTCATGTGCGACGTGAGCTGCGAGGCCCGGGAATTGGGACCCGGCTGACCGCTGAGGCTTTAGGCTGGGGCACGCGCAATATGGCTCAAGCGGTCGGACAACCTTTACGCTTGACGAAAGGAGCCTGTTGCGAGCCTCTAGAGTTTGCACCCCTGGCCTGGTTAGCACAGTTACACTGCCTTCTGTGAGCCGTGGCGGCTCCAACAACTACAACATCATCAACAACAACAATAACGACGACAAAGACCCGTCACAACGACAACTACTATAATAGTAGCTACACCGCCACTAACAGCAACAGCCGCAGCAGCAGCAACAGCGGCAACGCCACCGCAACGACGGCTCCGCTAAGAAAGGCACTTCGAGTATAGGGAACGTTATAAAAATCGACGCAACGCCCCCGCAAGTTCATGAAATATCGGTCACACCGATACGAAAGGCACTTGGGGTAGAAGAAGCCGGGTTTCTCGCGGAACCGATAATAATAATATAAGGAGAATCCCGAAATCCATTGACAGGAAAAAAAAGATATATTTTATTAGCGGAATTTGGAAATAGAAAATCATATCCAATTTTCGCCCCCCCCCCCGAGAAAAAAGAAAGAATAAGAGACTAGAGAGAAGGGATATAAACCACGACGGATTATGCCTAATCATCGTTTTGTCGGCGTAAATCAGCATACTCGAGTTGCGGTTTGCACGATATCTCCAATATAGCAGAAATATCCAATTTGAGCTGCTGGACGGAATCTGCTTCCAAGTCTCTCGCTGTTGACCACAGCCTAGGAAACAAAGCCTTACTAGTCGGATGCTCCGGACGATCAGACATAATTTTTTGATTTTTCTTAGATGTAAGTATCGTATCTTCGCAACGCACCTGAGAGACTAAGAGCATAAAATAGTTAGGACTAGATATTATTATTAACACTCTTAATAATATTATTATTCTTCTCCTTATTGATAACTATAATAGCGGGCTAATATTATTAATATTATCGTTCTTAATTTTTTTTAATATTAGAGATCGGTAGATAGAATAAGAGAGATAAAGAGCGAAGAAAGGCAGAAACTTATTAAATAACAGAAGCAAAGAAGGAAAAAAAAGAAAGAAGAGAAAATCGAGAATAAGAAAAGAAAAAATAAGAAAAGAGCGAGAAAAGAAAAGAGAGAACAAGAAAGAAGAGATAAAATGCAAAAGAAAGAAAATTACTCTATAAATCCTGTATATTCCGCCGTAAAACGAAGCGATTCATATTATTATCAAAATTCTTCTCTATATTATCTTTAAAATAACAAAACTTGCGAAAAATTTACGATTTAATCTTGAAATATTTCTTTATATAATTATTTTCTCTTATTCTTCCATAAAGATTTTCTCTTTCAAACAAAAAGAAAATTTCGTAATATTCGAAAAAGATTTAAAATTTAAGAAAGATTCAATATTAACGAAATATTTAATCCTCTAGATATCTTAAAATAGAAAATAATAAGAACCTTGTATAATTATTTAATTCGATCAATTTTTCCTTCTTATAGTATTCATAGATTGTATGAGAAAATGAGTAGATTTATGATATAGAAATTAATCGAGAAACCTAAAATAATTCAAGAGCTTATTTTCCTGAAATATTTCTTTATCAGAAGAGAGAATTCGATTTATATGAAAAAAGAAAATAATCTTATAAGTTTCTTGAAAAATTAATAATTGCTTCCTAACCTTCGCATACCATAGCATGCGAGCTTCACGCTTGCATCCAGAACTACGCTTCCTCCCTATTCGCTGTGGATTTAGAGTTTCGAGTTAAAGATTTAACCTTTCAAGTTTGGGGCTTAAAGTTTCGAATTTCAAACCTAAAATTACAAGCCTTAGTAGGCCTTCGGGTTGCTACTTTCCGAAACAGTACACCATAGCCACGCGAAGCGCTTGAAATTATAAATTTAGAAAGCCCTCAAATCTATCGTATTCCCTATGAGAAACCAATGATATCAGAAGCCAGATTTCATATTAATTAATCAAATAAAGCACGGGCCAATAAGAATTTAGAACATTCGCATAAGTAAGTCAGCTACAGGCGAACGTCCCAGATGGCTCTTTTGGGCTGCGGCTACTTTTTCACGCGTGTGGGCAGCCTTCACGATGCAGCAGTATCTGATCCGGCATACTCTGACAAAAGGTCACATCATCCACGCCGGCATGGTCCACGCCCCTGCCGTTGAAGGGAAAACAGGTTTCCTCCTGACAAGCAGGCAGGCACACCCACACCGCGATTTAGTGTGTTAACATGCTTATTTGGAACTAGCAACCTCGTGTCCTGGAACTCACCTGGCAAAATATGGGCGTCTGGCTGGGGCTTTGACACCGTCAGATTTTGAAAAGGACACACTGACTTCCGTTCGTGCACTTTTTGTTGCCACTGCTGGCACTTCTCTCTGCTCGCGGCTGCTTCCGTGGCAGCCTAGCAGGCTCTACTAACGCCGGCGCAGAATTCGTTGTCCACGCGCACACGGAAAGTCTTTTCCGTGTTTGTGCTGCCACAGCTCGCCTGACAGGCACCCAANCAAAACACCTGAAGCCCCGCCAGTCGCAACAGGAAAGACGCAAGCCCCTGCACCAAGCCTCGGCCTCAGAGATCTTGAAGTGATGGAAAACACGCCTCGCCACACTTCGGCCTCTCAACCTTATTTGGAACTAGCAACTTCGGAGCAAAGACGCAGTCGGAGAGCTCCGCTTGTGCAGGGCTGCAGGAGCAACCCCCCAAGTCTGCCACTGAAGGCCGAGCCTCAACTTCTCTCGGCCGCGTCGCTCGTGTCCTGGAACTCACCTGGCAAAATATGGGCGTCTGGCTGGGGCTTTGACACCGTCAGATTTTGAAAAGGACACACTGACTTCCGTTCGTGCACTTTTTGCTGCCACTGCTGGCACTTCTCTCTGCTCGCGGCTGCTTCCGTGGCAGCCTAGCAGGCTCTACTAACGCCGGCGCAGAATTCGTTGTCCACGCGCGCACGGAAAGACTTTTCCGTGTTTGTGCTGCCACAGCTCGCCTGACAGGCACCCAAGTCTACCATGTAAACCCAATCGAAGAACGGAATGCGAGAGATACTCCTGCTTCAGTCTTACTCATTTCCGTGGGAGATTGGGAACCTTCCTGGCCACGCCTCGGCGTCGGCGGTGCAGTAGTTGTCAAATTCCCCATTTTCGTCGTGGATGCTGCAGCACAACGATGTCCTGGATTTGGTGCCGTGCTGGCCCTCCAAAACCGCCACGCGACCCTGGAGGTTTTGAATCATCTTGAGCAGCTGGTCCTGCGGAACATACACTCAGTCTTGAGGAAACTGGGGTTCTAGGGAGACGGTCTCACTAGCTTCAGGCTTCAGCCGCCCACCTGGCTTACACTGGAGGCGTCTGGACGCATGGCGCCGGCGATGAGGAGCCCACAAGCCAACACATAAGCGGCGAGGCGTGCCATTGGGAACCGGACTGGATCGATCAGGCAGGAAACAAGTTGGAACCGCAAGATGCTGCAGCCGGCGCTCGCTTCCTGCCTAATTGGCATGCCACAGAAACCTGAACCCCAACGCCATGCGAATTTCAAGATCATAAACCCTGGCACCTGTTAACACCAATCCCAACCTGGACCAAAACACCTGAAGCCCCGCCAGTCGCAACAGGAAAGACGCAAGCCCCTGCACCAAGCCTCGGCCTCAGAGATCTTGAAGTGATGGAAAACACGCCTCGCCACACTTCGGCCTCTCAACNCAAAACACCTGAAGCCCCGCCAGTCGCAACAGGAAAGACGCAAGCCCCTGCACCAAGCCTCGGCCTCAGAGATCTTGAAGTGATGGAAAACACGCCTCGCCACACTTCGGCCTCTCAACAGAGGGGTTTGCAATTTCGGGTAGGGTCGGGTATTTCATGTGTTTCTCGATCTGGCGTCACCGACTGTGCACGAGGATCTCTTTAGGCTGCAGTTGCGCGTGTGGTCAGAGCTCTCAGGGTACAAGTAGAATAGAAGCAAGGTTTTGCCACAGAATTGCTTGTCCACACCGACACCCGAAGCCACATTGCTAGGCCTGCGGCACTCACTGCGGGAGTGCATCCTTGCCGTGATTGGCATCACCGGAACCGGAACTCTCAGTCTGCCCGCTCCAGTCCTTTTCAAGGGCAGTCGCCCCTACTCTTGGAGCAGCATTCCTTTGGACATTTCCCAGCCTTACCCGGCTCACCCCACATCGGCAGGTCCAGTGAGGATGCACATTGCTGCTGGCAGCATTTGTTCTCTTTGGCATCCCAATCATGGCAGCAATACAATGTTGGATTGCCTGGCTCCACCGTTTTGGCGGTTGCTTCCTCCACCACTTTTTGGAATTGCTCCGGGCGCAAGCCAAGTGCAAAGTGCACTTGCACAAGTAAGGCAAGACCCACGAAGACCGGGCTCCAATGAGTCATGTTTCGCAAGCAGGACGAGTTTTGCAACAAAAGTCTACCTCAAGTCAAAAGGCTTTTAGCGATTTGGCCAAGAACAAGGAGATCAACACGTGCAAACAGCTCCGTGCCACTGCGAGCCAACGACCGAGCATGTCGTCCACATATACCTTGGGTCCCCGCCTCAGGCCTCTGAGCGCGGAGTTCATCTCATCCTCAGGCCTCCACCGCTCTGCAGATGAGAGGATGCGACAGGAGAGGCAGAGAAGAGCGAGACTCAGCGAGACGCTGCAAAGCTCCGCCGATCTCCGAGGCCCCGGCCCGGGCAATCGGGCAATGGCTTGCGGCTTGCGTGGAAGCCCCCCCCCCCCCCAAACCCATGAATTTTTTTTGGGATTCGGAAGTGAGCTTCTTGAACTTTTTTTAGTGCGGCGGTTGTAACATGTGATCGTCGAGTACCGGCGCAAGCTGGTCTGGCACATTGGAGAGGGCCGAAGCTGTGCGTGAAGAGCTTCCGGCTTCCCTTGCCCTGAGCGCTGAGCGCTGCTCCCGAGTCTGCTCCCTTTTTGGGTCACCGCGCGGCAAGCACTGCACTGGAACCGAGCTCGTCGCCGAAGAGGAAGGCCTGCAGCCTTGGGACTCAGAAACACTGAAGCGCGTTGTTGTACGCTGGGCTCGGTGGGAGACATGCACAGGGCAAGGACAGTTTCAGGATGGTGCAGCTTCGGGAAGGCGAGGGTTCGGGGAGGGGGGGACGAACTAGTGGTGTTCGTGTTCGGGCGGAGGGGGTGTAGGGAGGCTGGGGCGCGGGCAGGTAGGGACGCAACTGAGGGGCCGGCAGTGGCACAACTTTGATGCCTGGGCTGCAATGTCCCCACACCAAGCTGCTGTGCTCAGGGTCTATTCCACTGTCTCGCCTCTCTCCGTTCCCACCCAAAGAACTCAACCTTCTTGATACCAGGGCACATGAGATGTCTGCAAAGAGCAGTTGCACTTCCTGGCTGCGGGCCAGGTCGGGGTGTACTCGACGTGGTTCTCGGGCTTGGGTCCTTTGGGCTCTTGGGGTTTGTGATATTGTAGTGCGTTAGTTTTCGGGGGAAGGCGATACCCGATCACGTCTTCACGGACCTCCAGACGCCGGGCGCCGAGAACGAGCCTAAGCAGCCCAAGACAGCCCTCACGTCCGGCTCTTGCGAACAGCACGAAACTTTCTGGTGTACGATATATCTACCAAGCTTGTGTTGAGCTTGTATAGAGAGGTAGGCGTGTATGTATAGAGGCATAAGGCAGTTCCGCAGAGAAAGCTCTTGGATAGACAGGCAGTCAGAGAGACGTGAGAGATAAGATGCACGGATAGATACGATATATATATATATATATATGCTCACCCCCCGCCCCATGATCCACCCCAACCTGCTTTTTGTAAGCAGTGGATCATGGGAGGTGGGCAACCTCCGATGCGAAAACATCGACAGGGATCAAGTTTCCGCAAAATTCCTGAAGCTTGATATGCGAAAACACTGGCAGGGATCAAATTTCCCCCAAATTCCCAAAATCTGAACAACTATGGCCCCCGCACTTCCCATAGATGCCAGGATTTTAGGAATTTTGGGGAAATTGTTGATCCCTGCCGGTGTTTTTGGCATTCGGGCTTCAGAAACTTTGGGGAAATTTGAGCCTGGCAGCATTTTCGCAACATCGGATGCGAAAACATCGACAGGGATCAAACTTCCCCAAACTTACTGAAGCTTGAAATGCGAAAACACTGGCAGGGATCAAATTTTCCCAAGAATTCCCAAATTCTGAGCAACTATGGCCCCGCACTTCCGATAGATGCCAGGATTTTAGGAAGTTTGGGAAAATTTGATCCCTGCCTGTGGATACTCTAGGATGCCTTATGCAAACGCAAATGTCTGTTGAACCTGACATCATGTTCAGATATTGTCGAGTTCTTGTTTCTTCATTGAGGTAAAACCTTGCTAACAGTTTAGAACCTTGCCCGCTGTAGAAGGCACTTTCAAAACTAAAGAAGCTGATAAGCTCCGTTATTTCATATTGCAAGATAAATGACTGTTTCTTTTGTATTACAGAAGGTGCCCACGAATACCCCTTTGCCTTACTAATTTTCGGGTTCCATTATTAAAACTGGAACTACTAAGGGGACACTGGGGAACCCAGCAAATGAGCTTCAATTGCTTCAATTCTAATTCTTCTTTCATCGAGCAGAATCATGACTGTAGTTAAGGTCAGCCTTGCCCAAGATGCAAGTGAAGTGTTTTGTTGCTGTCCTAAAAGCATCATGATAATGAGAAACAGATGTGTTCCACCATTGCTCTGAGGCTATGAGGAGAGGAGAGGAGAGGTCTGTAGCTGTTTCATGATGTATTGAAGGATGGCAGAATGTTTAAGTGTGCAAGTAGTACGGTGCAAAAGAGCTCGATGAAGTTCTGAGCCGCGATCGTCTTTCATCTTTGTAAGCGAAAACAGCAAATGTGTTTAGCATATGACGTTTTACTGGGAGAGGAACAACGAATGCTTTCCAGATAAATTTTTGACTATTCCCACGAAGCGTTACAAGCTTTACAGGTGTGCTTCCATATTTCTGAGAGGAGAAGGCGGGGGATCTTTACTTGGTCTTGGCTTTTGTTCTTGCTGCTAGCACACGAAAATTTGACTTGTCATTCTGGTTTTCGTGATATAAAGTTATAAAGCGTAAGAAGCTCGACATACCTCGACATACCACCGAATGTATTGGGAATATGCCGGAGGGAGACCACTTTCTTCTCCGAAACATTCAGATTCAATTTTTGTGGTATTGGCAGATTGTAAGGGCTCGTTGAGTCCCAGCCATTGTTTGTGATGAAACAGGATTTCTAATGACAGAAAATAACAACAACTGAACAAAAACAACTGCGGTTTCCTTTGTCTTTACTGAGAAGGGATCAAGTGTTTCAGCGCGGACGCAGAACCAGATTGTGGGTGTTGGGTGGTTTACATATACCAGAAAAGAGCACAACAAGCAGAGGTCAGGATATGTGAAGTGGAGAAACCCTTGCAAATACCGACGGTTTATGTACTTCGGAGAAAGCATTCGGAGACATAGTATTGTAGACGAACAGTTGACAAGAAGGCTCGGGTGGATCATGGGGGGGG
>BGNK01005505.1:0-12141 GCA_003297005.1 Symbiodinium sp. clade A Y106
ACAGCTTGAAACCCTATGTCGGAAAATTGAACTGCACGATTGAGGAAATTGGTTTTGGCCTTCAAACCCCACTGATCCAGCCCCCAAGGATCCAACCCTCAAAACGAGTATATCGAATAAATACACCATATACAGCTTGACATATTTTGATAGGAACACATAGATGGTGGGGTCGCGGTGGTCGCCCCCGGCTCGTGGCATATGTATGTATGTATGTATGTATGCATGTATGTATGTCTGTAGGTGTGTATGTAGGTATGTACGGGTATATGCATTATATACACTGCATACTGCATAAATAAGCCGTATATAATGCGATACGCAGGACATGCCTAAAGGCATTGCAAAGCCAAGAAGCCAGGAAGCCGAGAAGTCAGGAATCCAAGAAGCCAAGAAGCTGGAAAGCCAAGAAGGAAAGCCCAGGAGCGCAGAAGTTAGAAGGTGACTAAAATACGAAGCCCGGAAGCTTAGAAGTCTATGTAAACAACCAAGAAGCCAGGAAGTCGAGAAGCCAGGAAGCTAGGAATCCGAGAAGGTACGAAACCGGAAAGCCAAGGTGAAGAAGACCAAGCCAAGGTGAAGAATCCAGGAAGCCAAATAGTTTTAATTAAGCCAAGAAGGAAAATTCGGAAGCCAAGAAGACAGCAACCCAGGAAGGAAAGCCCAGAAGCCAAAAGAAGACAGCAAGCCAGCAAGGAAAGCCCGGAAGCCGAGAAGCCAAAAGCCAAAAGCAAAACAAATACCCAGACAAAAACAAAAACAACCTAAAATCTAGGATTCCAGTCGCGCCTAATACACACTGTCTTCTTTAATTGGGTGATGTGGTTCATCTGGGTGCACAGGTTAGGACTCACGACCTGGAGCGTGAATATCGCAAGGCATGTGCCAGAACACCCACTTGAATTATCGCAAGGGTTGGTCTTATATATATATACATATATTTATTTATTTATATATATATATATATTTATTTATTTAGCTACTTGTATTATTTATTTGTTTAAATAAAAATATATATACACATAATTACATATATCTACATATATACATACACAGCGGAGAAGCTCACTCATGTAATCCACTCTCTCCAAGCTGTAACGGTGATCGTCAGGGATTTGGCTTGGGAATCCGATCGATTTCACCGATCGGATGCATGGCTTTCCTGCTGGCTCCAAAAGGAGAACCGTTCAACCAGAGACACCCAGTAAACTCGCCGTAGCCTGGAAGAAACACTTCCTGCACGCAACTCCGGAGCCTTCAGGATTGGTGGGAAGACGAAAATTCAGGCAATCGAGCCGAGACGCTGCCCGGTCGATCATTGGCATTGTTCCTGCACGCACAACAAGTGCTATGCTAATGATATGTTAACCAAAACACCTACTACAGGTGCAGTGGCTCCTGTTTGGTCGTTTCGCAAACTGCGCCCGGCCGAGCACACCGCCCGTGAAACCGGTGCCAGTGCCGGGGTGCACACTTCTGCGCCCGCCCGGCGCACCCACTGCCCACAAGGCACCGGCACTGTTACCAAAAAACGAGATCTACTAAGTCGCTCAGCTCCTGAGGGTCCAGCCAACCTTCCAAAGCCCAGGCTCCATCGAGGACGGCCTGTCCGTGGGTCTACGGGCAGCCGTCTTCGTTGTCCAACGCCTGCTTGCGTTTTGTCAAGCCCGAGCATTTGGAGCTGTTTGCATCTCGGCGGGCGTTCATCTACGTCATGGAGATCCTCGCCCAGTCCGCTGGTTACCTTCGCCCGGCGGCTCCAATGGCTGGCCTTCATCGACAACGTCCTTTGGCGTGCACCTCTGGGGACGCGTCTTTGCAAGTTACAAGTTCATCGACAATGTCGCGGGCCAGTTCGTCCGCATAAAAAATATGGTAAGGACCCGGCGGTGAATGGCACTCTCGCCGCGGGCCCTCGCTTCGGACAGGGCATGGTGCCCTGAGTTTTTCCGGGTCCCGTCCGAGGCCGACGTCTCGGACGCGGTGAAGAGAGGCGACGACTCCCGCACCTGGCGGGAAGGATGGCGCCGTGCACACGCACCCGTCGACGAGGTCATGATGATCCTTGCTAGAGCGGCGGGCGACGTCAATTTTGCCTGCCACGGGTCGCCTGACCCTAGAATTCAAGGGCCCCACGAACCATGTGCACAGCGCGTCGGCCACCTTGTTGAAGTTGCTAGCCGCGGCGCCAATGGCGAAGTGGAACGAAACAAGGTGTCGCAATGGCCGGGCCCCCTAACAGGGGTGGGGTCGTGCGGGGTGGGTCGGAAACGAGTTGATTCCATTTCCGCAAATGCTCATTTATTGTGAAAAAACGATCAATACTTCTAGCGAGTCTTGTATTAATTGTAGTAACGCATGTCCACGTTATATCGTGTGGCTTCTGCATAGAAGAAGCCAACAGCGGCAGGGAAAGCTGCTTGAAATAGGCCCCGGGGGTGGGCGGGCGGTGCTGTGACAGGAAGTAGGCCTAACAGGCTAGTTCCACACAGGATCTGCTCGTGTGGCTTCTGCATAGAAGACGCCAACAATGGCAGGGGAAACGCTGCCCGAAATAGGCCGCGGCGGTGTGGCTTCGCTGAGCTCGGCGTAAGCCGGTAGCGGGTCGGGCCAGGGCGAGCTCGTGGCTGAGGCGACTGCTGCAGGCTCTTTGGCGTGGCACGGGGCGAAGCCACGACCAGACGAGGGGAGGCGAAAGGAGCAGGAGGAAGACGAAAATTGAGTTCCTACACGCACACGTGCGTTACACCTATATGCATGGCTATATCTATATATGCACATGTGTATGTATAATGCATTCATCTGGAATCCATTGCTGGGGCTCCGCGCTTATGAGCTGGTACAATAATACCGGATAGCGACCCTACTTCGCGCAGGGTTTCAACTAGAGCAACTAGCGCAGGCAGGTGCTCAAATGGAGAGCAGCCAGGCGCTCTGGCAACGATAGTTTCCGTAACTTCTTTGCCCAATCACCAGGCGAAGAAAAGCTGTTAGGACCACCAAACCCGCAAAAAGCTTCGATGTTTCAACGATCAGGCCGGAATGAGGAAGACTTCAGTCCGTAGCATTGCTGGCACACGTGCACACCAGCCACCAAAACCGAGGGCGCTGCAGACTGTGGATCTTGCCCAGGTTCTAGCCATATATCGGCTGCAGCCATCTGCGCCTGTCCGAAAACACTGATTTCCAAGGGGTCAAGACATACACAGTTGCTTTTTTCGGTAGCATCCGAAACCGAAAAGATGCAATGGTCTCTCCATGCGACATTCCGGTCCAGGCGGACTCTGCTAAGCTCAAATGAGCACTTCATTTGCACTCCTGCTCTCTTCAGGGAGCGCCCCCTGTGTAGCACAGCAAGAATGAAGCCTGGAGCTCGGAGTATTAGCATCAGGCTAGCAGCTGCAGTGAAGAGATTGTTTTGATAGCCACTGCTACTTACTGCTAGGTGAAACGGTATTGATGTGTTGTCAGACGTCCTCATTGAAATTCAAAAGACGAACTTTGCCGGGACAGGTCGTCCTCACCTTGTATGGCATGCACCAGGCAGATGCACAAAGAACAAAATGATTTGCCAGCATGGTCAAGGTCATTATACAGATTCATACAGACATGCGCCGCAGTAGCTGTGCAGGCCTAAGTCCCTGAATCTGTGCACAAGCGAGGCAAGTAGAGAGCAAGCTTGAGTTACATCCCCTGGCTCGGGGATTGCATCTGAGTTGCTATCTGGTTCGGGCAGAGCAATGGCGGCCTCTGTCGGCGGTGTCATGGCATGGACAAACGATAGGAAATCCCTGCGACGGAGACCTGTGTCTGCGTGGTTGGCCGAGCACGCTTGACCGGGAAGCCACCTTCCAGAGCTGTCAGCCAAGACTTCACCTTCAGGGTAGGTCGTACCGCTAGGCAAGATCGACATGAGAATCAATGTGCATGGCAAGCGTGTTCTCCCAGCGCGGCTGACTGGCAGGAAGGGCTGTCACTGATCTTCACAGCGCCGTTGCAACGTTGCCAATGTCCTGCAACCTTGTTAGTGGGCCTCAGCCTGCGACGTGTGTCGGATGTAGAGATCGAACTCGCCAAAGTGCCTTGTCGCAGGAAATTCTCTGCACCCTGTTCGGAAGTGAACTCTTGGCACATTGAATCGAAGGAAGGACCATGATAACATGTGCCGTCTGAGACATCGGTTGAGGCCGTATGAGCCCGTGCTGAATGACGTCACGGCCACTCGGTTGCCAGCGGCCATGCGCACAGCCGCTCCAACAGAGTGACGAGGATTTCGCGAAGATCAACGACAGTCCGCGTGCCTCCGGCTAGAGTGCTATTTAATGGAGCGAATGGCTGTTCTCCACTGCACAGACAACTCATTACGCGCACTAAGCTTACACTTCCCCAAGAGCGAGGGCTCAGTTGTCAGGTGTGTGCCATGTCAACGAGACACACGTCTCAAGCTGAAGCACAAGGACGGAGCAAGTTCAACAGAAAAGTTGCGGCTCCAGCTTGCCTACGAAGGAAGACACACATCCATGTGCAGAGACAACCGTCGTGATGCTTCCGCGGGCTGCTGGAAATCAAGGATCGCGAGCACTGGAAAAGCTTCTACAAGGCCAGGGGCAGCCAACAGGAAGGTAGAGACTGAAACTTTTGTGGCATTGCATGCATTACTGATGTTGACCGCGGAGAAGTTGCAATCTGAAATATGTTTGTTGCACTAGGCTACTTGCGTCAGTCCTACGTTTGAAGCAGAACGTCACTGGAGCTCATCTTCATGAGCGACTACCGTGCCTGTTCGTTTCCATGCTGCCGCCAATGTGAAGCCCAATCATTAGAACAAAGAATACAGGCCGCCAGGAAGGTCCGATGGCAAGTCGGCTTGACTGTAGCCAGCAGACAGTGACAGCTGAGAATACAATCTCGAAAGCTCAACCGTACATGAGCACGGTCACATGCAGTTACTGGCGAATTGCAAATCAAACTTCCTTAGGTTCAACTTCCCTAGCTTTCCGCCTCCTTTAACAGCCCTTCCTGTAGAGATGCCATCTCAATGACAGCGCAAGCCTGCTTGCTCATTGCGCGTGTGTGGCAGCACTCGCCTCGATGACTCGACTCGACGCAGTGCAGTCTCGGACCGTCTCTGAAGTTAAGGAGAAATGAAGATGTGCCGTCTTGCATGCGCAGTCAGGTGCTGCTGAGAGGCAACGCTATGAACACGGCAATGGCAGAGTTCCACTCGCAGTCCTGACAGAACATCTTGACATAGGTATGTATGGATGGACCCAATGTTGCATCACGCCATCTTGAAGGCAAGCTGGAACATGCAAACATGAGGAGAACACTGCAAAGAGAGTGTTGCACATTCATGCTGCCGTCTTACAAACTGTTGCAGAAACCTCGCGAAGATGCCAACTCACGACAAAGACTGAATGTTACCGATGCATACAGCGAAATGCACGGACCGTATTGGACGAAGGGTGAAAGACAACCTGTTACTCAATTGGTTGCGAAGTGAAGCCCCCGGTCCTTGAAAGGCAGCCATACCTTAGCACCAGAAAGGCTCAAGTGGCAAACGCTGGATAATTTTCTATGAAGGCAAATGGGCTGGCCAAGGCCGAGTGATCAGGTGGCAGTTGCCCACGGTCTCCAGCATCTCTGCAGTGCCTGACTCGTGAAGAGGCAACCAACGTGGGAAACGGTCATTCACCGGCCTTGAAGATGCTGTCTGCACCAAGATAGCCACTGAAACATGATCTCTTCACTGGAAGCCGTGATGTCGAACTGAAGATAATGAAAATAGCCTTCGACGCGCAGCAGCTCTGTGCAACTGGCGCAAACGCAATTCCTACGGCATGCAAACACAACGTGAGCAGGTCACAGGCACACGAGCACAACGGAGAACACAGTGCCATGCATCCATGCTGCCAACAGTTGTAAACGCAGCATGACATAATGGAAATCGTGAATTGCCTTGTTGCTTTTCTACAAGGATGTGCTACAGAACGTTGCGATGCTATCAAGCTTCTATCTTCTACCCAGCTCGCGACTACACATCGGACTCATACCATTGACAAAGTTTATCATACATGAAGCGGAGGAGTCAATTTGGCTCGGGACTGATGTGAAACAGTCGGCAACGATACAGCAGAGCTATCCCCGCTCAGGTCGTCGGGGTTGACGTCGCGGAAATCATTACGAGCGATGAGTCTTGAGAGCAGGGAGGTTTGGGACACATACACGCCAATGTAGATTATGAACCTCACGAGGGCCCCTTCAATCCAAGCTCACCTCCACAAGCCTTTGCACCGCTGGTTCGGGGCTACGGCTTAGACGCACACACCAATACACACCCGGACAATCTCAGGCACGAAGCGCTCGAAGAACTTCGAGACAGAAAAGATTTGTTTCCAATCCGCTTGGCTGTGCTGAATTTTTGCAAAGATCCTGCCAGGCACTGCGACAATAGCTTTACTTGATCTTCGGTATCATCTTGGCAGGGGTGCATTGTGTGGTCTCACGCGGCAGAGTGCGATGGCCTGCAACACTATGAACATGCCATGTGATCTTGGCAAATCGGCATGACCGGCTCCTGTTCCCTCTCCGAAACTCCTGCGAAGACTCTCCAACTGTTGCATCTAAACACTCCCACCGGGCAGTTGCCACTACGGCCACGTGAAGCAATTGATTAACTGGTTCGGATGCATTGTGCAGCGCTTTAGGCATGCGGAGAGGTTGATCCTAGACTCTGGACTCTAGACAGTACGGTGACACTGAAGCATCCAACAAGGTTGGCACACAGGCGCCAATACCCACACGATACACCCCCTCACAAATCAGGCTCCGGAAGAAGTGAGTGCGGTCCTTCTGCAGCTGCAGAGCAGCAGAGGCTGTCAAGTTCGGGTTGGCGCATAATTTTCTGCCAACAGGAAGCAGGACCTCTCAGGCCAGGAATTTCGTTTGAATAAGCAGGGGGTGACGAGCGCATCGTGCACACGGAGCTCGCCTTGAAACACTTCTACTGTTTGCTGGGTTTTCCCACGGAGCAATGCACCAAGACCTCGTGCATCCTCATGCACTACATATGTCTGAAGCATTGGCGCACCTTCAGCCCCGCACTGTTGCGTTGGACCTGCTGTCCCACTTCACTCACGGCTGCAGTGTACAAACTCTCTACAGATGAGCTGAGGATAGCTGAGGGGAGGGAAAGAAGCCTGTCGATGAGCCCGGCCGTTGAGGGCAACAGGAACTCGACAGTCCCATCCTTGGCTCTGGACTTCCAGGCTCAACCCGAACACGCAAGCCCTAAAAGAAATCGTGCGCCCCGGTCTGTTACGAGATTCTGCTCATGATGTCGAAGAAAGCTCCAAGAAGTTGTTCAAGATCTTGGTGCCTGGGCAAACGGGCAAACTGCGTAGTCCTGTGAGAAGCTGAACTCTTGCCAAGTTGCTGTTCAATTTGGCAAACCAGCGCGCAGCAAATCGCCCAGCCCGCTCCGCCTAGATAACCGAAATCATGCCTGCAGGCCAGGGCTCGAAAAATCATCACGAACATCGCTGTATGTGATTACTCGTCCTGTTACATACGACCTACTTACATTCAAAGATACGACCGGAAATGAACATACATAAGCATTTTCCGAGCGACGACTGCCCATAGACTCCACGCTGCTTCGCCCAGAAGCGAACACACCTGCATCAGTAAACAGCCCTCTTTCCATCCTAAGAACTGATGCATGCGGCGATGGGCTGGCCACGCAGACAACCTCTCATGATCATAAAACACAGCTGTACAGATCAAGGCACGTCAACAACTGTTGAAAAGCTCTCTTGTCCGGGACCTGAGCTGCAAAGCCGGCATCACGATGGAAGATTCTGCGACAGGCACCCACGAGTGGTATCAGTGCATAGAAGACGCTGACTCTAAGATGGCAAGCGCGGTTTGTCTGGCAACATAACCGGACCTCGGAAACATTGTCACTTGGCTCCTCAGACCCTTTGCCACAGTGTGTCCTTCTAAGCGCGAGAGGCTTTATCTGCAACGGTCACACAAACGACTAAGCGTGACTAAGCTTCCTAACGGTTCTACCATGCAGGATGGGTAGTATGGCAACGTGAAGCCTCTGACATGATATGATCTCTTGTGCCTTGTATGCATTATTTTTGTTCCTCTCGAGACAAAACTCAATAGACAGCTGGCTGCAAACCTGTATGCGAGAGGGCATGCATTCTCGGACATCAATGCCCAGGTGAGTCTTTGTTGGCAACAGGTGTCCAACCTCTGCATTAACATGTTTTCTCCCGTTCCACCCACCCCAACACACATATGCACGGATTGCTTTGTTTACTCAGCCCCCTGTGAAGTCCTGTTTGCACCGTCCCGGAGCATTGACTTTCCGGTTTGCCCGGCCCTTCCGCGTTCCTTTCCTCGTTCGCGAATGCCGTGCACTAATAATTTCCCCTGGATTGAAAATTTGACCGTGTTCAGTTTGCTTCGCATGTTCGTTTTGCTCAATTGTTCCCATGATTTTCCTGTCAGCATATGTGCTGGCCGAGGTCCCGATGCAAAAAGTTCACGGCTTAGCACTCTTCCATAGTGGCAACTCCGCGAAGCCCCGGATCCATCCCACTATCATTGTTTTCTCCACTTGCAATCACTTGCAAGAAATTTACAAACACTTGCAAGAAATTTGCAAGGGCTCAAAACGGCCCCTCATACATGCATGCATCCATGTAAAATTGAGGGTGCACACATGCATGCTTGCATGCATGTATGCGTGCATGCATGTGTGTCGTTGAGTTGCATGAAGGTAAACAGGTATGCATGCATGGACGTGTGCCTGAGTGTGTCTATATGTTACGTATGCAGGTACGTACGTACGTATGCATGTGTGTGAAGGTAGGTAAACATGTGCGAAAGTAGGCAAGTACGCAGACATGACTGTCTGTGGGTGCATGCATGCACGAACGCATGTGGATGCATGCGCATGTATTTTTGCATGTCGCCGTGGGCCCCCTCCACAGGGTGCGCACCCCCACCAAAAGTCACCCACGCCTCTCACCCCGCAAACAGTCACAGAGCTGGCGCTCGTCCGCCATGGTCTGCAGAGCATCTTCTTTGAACCCCTACTAGCTTCCCGTCTCTGGTTAGAGTTCAGCCCATCAGCAACAACAGACCAGAAGATCATCATGCTCTACCTGCAATCCTTACATCTTGAATGCAGAACCACCGCCGCGAACCCCTTGCGCATCCCAGTTTCGGCTCGATAATCCCCGCGTTTACCGCGCAAACCCGCAACACTACAGGCGTCAGGTCCTCGGGGTATAGCCCATCGCCAGATTTGATCGGCTTTAGAGCCAAAGGCGGCTCGGAATGCAGCGATCTGTATCCCACCGTAAATCCCAACCCCAAACCCAAATATCCCGATGACCGAATGGGGTGATACCGCGGGGCGGGTGAAGGGGGATCGGGTGCAACCATATGTACATGTACGTGTAGATGTACATGTATTTGTATCTGTATACGTATGTATGCATGTATGTGCATTTATATATATATATATATGCTACCCCCCCTCCAAAGCCCACGGAATCCCTTGTTTTAGGATTATGATCCAAAGAATTGGCAATTATTCCCTTATCTCTTCCTCTCACAAAGCCAAAGTCTCGCTCCCACATCAAAGCTTGATGAAGGTACGAATTGCTGCTTTTGGTTCTTCCTTGTAGGCACAGGTTTGAGTCTACTCTTTTTCAAAATTGTTATGATTCCTGCACTCCCAGTATATCAAGTGCCTCTTAATCTAATGTGTTGTAGCTTTATCACCCCTTCCCCCACATATATGCAGAGCTATGCATGATAAGAGACATGTAACTAGCTGACACAGGTTAATATAATATATAGGATTGAAATATAGAGAAGTGCCGCACGACCTCTGAATTCATGTGTGCCGCCGCTTTTCGAATCTACAATAGGAGAAGTTCTGTCTGTGCAACATCAGCCATCTACGTTCGTAGACGCTGCTATAAGAAATAATAGTTTTCCTCTAAAGCTGCTGACCTTCGCGCGTGACCTTATATTCAAAGCCAATGAATATTAATGACTAATATACTAATTCAAACACAAAGGTTTCTATTCCTACGGTTAAAAATATGTATATTCATATTCATGTTAATCTGAATACTAATATCAAAAGTAATTAATCCTAATACTAATACTAACATTGGTATTAACTTGAATACTAATACTCGTACTGGTACTAATACTCATAGTAACACGATTGGAAAAACGGATTATATAGTAACGTTAATACGAGTACTAACATTAATAGTGGTGCCAATACTACTATGAATACTAATACGAATACTAATATACATACGACTGCTAATACTAATGCCAATACTGATGCTGATAGTAATAATGATGTTATAAGTATGAATACTCCTGCGGATACTGATACGCACGGTCTTATTAGCTCTTCTCAGATACTAATACTGATATGAATACTGATTTTCGAACGAATTCGAATAATCATGTTCATGTTAAGAGTAATATTAATACGAATACAAATATACATACTAGCGCCAATATTAATGCTAATACCAATACAAGGTATATTAATACTCCGACGGATACTGATACGCGTACTCTTATTAGCTATTCTCAACACCAATATTATACCAATTTTCATTTTTTCTATATCTAGTACTAAGGCTAATACGAATGTGCATAATAGTCATATATTAAAACGAGTGTTCAATTTTGTTAACATATTAATTGGTATGTATACTATAAGTATTAATATTGAGTAGTATCGAAGTTAATATTCATACGAGTAATGAACCATGTTTTGTTCATGTTAATATTCATCTTAATTCTCAACACTTATATTCATAACCCTTGATTTAATCTAATACTAAGGCTAATACGAATGTGCATAATAGTCATATATTATTACGAGTATTCAATTTTGTTAACATATTAATTGGTATGTACATTATAAGTATTAATATTGATTAGTATTAAAATTAATATTCCTACGGGAAAAGAACCATGTTTATTCATGCTAATATTAATCTTATTACATGTGTTTGAAACTAGTAGTAATGGTAATGCAAATATTGATATTCTTATAACGGGATTGATTCATAAGATTGCGATGATTGGCCAGTGTTCAGCTTCCTGACTGATGTTGAACTATTGCTCAATAAACACATTCAGCTACAAATGAATGCAAAAGCAATTAGTATGTAATGCCCGTTTAGATGAAATCATAAGATGGCAATAACTGACCAGTGTTCACCTACTACTACTTACAATTAGCTAGTCTCCGCGAAATGCAGGCCGGGTTCCTAGAGCTTTCGGTTGCAGCATCATTGTGACTACTGGGTTACACGAACGCGTAGAGTACGCAATATCTGTTTGTGGAAAAGGTTTCATACTATACAGACAAGCAATAATTTTGGAGTATGCGCTTTTGTATAGCACACATAAAATCCAAAAATGGTAACCTTATCTCGTAATGATTTCCGTTAAATCCAAAATTTCCAACATTTCCAAAAGTTCCGAAATTCCCAAAATTTCCAAAATTGCTAAAATTTCCAAATTTCCAAGATTTCCGAAATTTCCAACATTTCCAAAATTTCCGACATTGCCAAAATTTCCTAAAATTTCCGAAATTTCCAAAATTTCCAAAATTTCCGAAATTGCCAAAATTTCCAAAATTTTCGAAATTCCCAAAATTGCCAACATTTCCGAAATTTCCGAAATTGCCAAAATTGCCAACATTTCCGAAATTTCCGAAATTGCCAAAATTTCCAAAATTTCCAAAATTTTCAAAATTTTCGAAATTCCCAAAATTTCCGAAATTTCCAAAATTTCCAGACCTAATGTGCAGGATTTCGGAAAACATAAGGGGGAACTTTTGAAAATTTTGGAAATTGCCAATTTGCAAACTTGCAAAGAGTTCTCCGCACTTCAGCCACAGATCACTGCCTCGTGTCAAATAGTCGTATTGAGCTGGTTCAAGCTTAGCACGGAAAACTCTGGGAGATTTAGGAACTGTAGGAATTTTAGCAATAGAAATCTTGGATTTTATCGGTTACAACGTTGCTTACGGCGAACCCTGGAAACCGGGGTAGAATTTGCGTTGGATGTAAT
>BGNK01005505.1:12201-27280 GCA_003297005.1 Symbiodinium sp. clade A Y106
TATATATCTATATATATGCATATATATATATATATATATACATGGAAACCCCCCGCCGCCCCCCCCCTGTACCCACGCCTGTCTTCTCAATCTCGGCTTTGGGAAGGGATGGGTTCTTGGGATGCCCTTGTTCCCATGGCTTTCTCCGAAACCAGCTGCAGAACGGCGTGGGTTAATGGGATCGGGGGAGTGCCTGTAGATACTATGTTTGTTCCTTATCTTGAAGTAGAAAACTCTCACCGCGGACCAAGATAGGGCGCATTCAGATGTATTCAAAACGTATTCTGTTGAATACGCCTCGGATCCAAGATTCAAGATTCAAGGTGCAAGGGAGAACTTTGCCCTGCACCTTGAATCTTGAATCTTGGATCCGAGGCGCATTCAACAGAATACGTATTGAATATGTTTGAATACGAATTTTGCGGTTTGACCATTGCATTTTGTATTTCGAGCCTGTCGTTGTTCGCTCTATAGATACTACAGATATCGCGCGGTCTTTGCGGAAACTTAACACTGGTACTGCTTTGCGAGGTAACATATCCACAATGCCCTGTATGTGTTTGACACTTTCAGAAAAAAAAAAAAAAACAGCTATCATACAGCTGTGATTGTCGTGATTCATCCCGTCACTTCTGTTTTACTGTTAGACATTTAGACTTAGACTAGCACAGCAATTCCCGTCCAGCGTCATCGTAAAACTAGGAAAACTGAATTTCATCTTGATAAATCTGTTAATACCCTTTTGACAGGTGCAAAAATGTTGATGAAAATCTAGTCGGCCTAACCACTCGTTTGATAGTTTGACGGATTGACCGGATTCACAAGTTGGGCACACATATGACAGATGTGCTCTTGCGATGTGATTACATATGGATACAAGTTACTGCATATTTGCGAACATGTTCACGAGATTAATCCTTTCGTCCTGTACAAGACTAGCTATGAATCTCTGCTTGAAGACGTTACCATAAGAAGACCACTTCATTGATCGTCTTCGTCCATTATCGTGTACGGATGTGTACGGAACTGTACTTGCCGTCTACCTTTGTCTACGACGGAAGACTTTACTAAGGGAAATTGAGTGTTATATGGAAAAAATGTTGGCTTGGCTTACACTTCTCTAAAGGTACATGTATAACGTGTGTTGCTTCATATTTGCATGGGGGGTCACCACAAGTCTCTGACATACAGGAGTCTTTGGTGGTCATCATGTATTAGGTGTGAATTTTGTAAACGATTCTGTAAGAACAGACAAGCCCCAGCTCGACAGGATGGACATGACTCAAACGATGCACAGGCTAAAGATAGACCGATTTCAGAATAAACATGTAAAGCTTACAGCTGATATCAATATAATTCCGCGAGAACAACAAACTCATTTCATCAGCACCACCAAGTATAATATAGCTTAGCCAAAGAGGAGTAGAACGGAGTAGAAAGTTCAATACGCAGCCAAAACATGTTGAATTACCGTCGGTCTTCACCTCTTTCAGGAGGCCTCTTAGAACAAATATGGCCGCAGAATGAGCCATAATTCTATTGAGAGTGTTTGTGTTTGTTGGTAAATCGCGCAAGCACAGGTGCGAATATTCGAAAAGTAACAGCTCGTAGGTTTATACTTTATCAAAATGTGAATAAATGTAGGACTCAACGATTAATACTTTTGCTTTTACACATGGGACTAGCATAAAATAGTGTGAATAGTAGCCGCCTAGGAAAGTTTGTATTCAGACATACTAAGACAGGCGGAAATACAGAGTGTTAGCTGGGTTGGTATTACTGAAGCAATCAGAACGGTGAGTATAACCATTGTAGTAAACACAATGGTCACAGAAAGAGCATCATTGGTAAATGTAACAGTGAAACTACACTTGGTGCTGGCACAGAATAACATATTAGTACTTTAGTGCACTTGGAGATTGGAAAGGTCTGTAGGGACTCGACGACGATCCTGCACAATTCAAGCACAAAGCGTGGGTACATGAGGGGGGTAGCATATATATATATATATACTTGAGCATCTTTTGCTTGTGTATGTATCTGGTGGTGTCAATTGTTTGTCATTTGTGCTTTATCTTGATTATAGTTGTGTCCATACCTACATGCACACTTAAGAGCCGTCTGCACAGCATCCGCGGCCCAGCCTCTTTATTCCGTTCTCCGTGACGTGGTGCTGGCCGAGTACCAATGAAGCTGAAAGAGCTCAAGTAGCTCGCTTCTTTTATCATGTGTCTGATATGCCATCACGACATCTGAACTGCTCGTATCACAATTGTTCATGACGCAATTGACTTCATGCCTTCGTGCATTCGAGCGGCACGTTCTTGTTGATACTCTCAGCTGAAATGCTCGCCACATCCGCTGCATGAGTCAGCAAGAACTTGACTGGAATTCCTCGCGCAGCACAGACACATAGACAGACTTATCAACCAACAAACTTTTCTGAGAGTAAATGCCGTTGTGATCCGGTTTGTGCTTTCCCGCTTTCTTGTCGATGGTCAGTGGGAAGGAGAGTGCAACGGTTTCCGAGAGAAATTTCAACATCCTCCTCGACAAAGACCAGACCATTACAGTCTCAGGAGGATGGTCCATGCGGTAGGGAATTCATATTCAGGAACTGCGGAACATTGGGGGCTACTGGTATCAATGCTCTCCTATGACCGGTCGCGCCCGCCAATCCGTCACATGAGTCCGGGTGAGGTCATGAAGCCCTGGATCCTTTTCGACTCTGCCGGCCTCGCATGGTGAACTCCAGGCCGGGAGCTTGTAGCAAGCCGTCCCCAACAGCGGCACGGAGGCCCTTCGACCAAAGACAACAGCGGCACGGCCATCTGCTGAGATGCACTCGGACAGAATCCTGCCTTGGCCTCGCCCTGCAGCCGCAAATCCAAGGCCTGCAGCGATCTCTCGCGCACTGAACCGATCCCCGAGGCCACTGCACCACCGATTGCCTGTAGCAACTCAGAAAGATCCACGGAGCCAGGCACCACATAGAGCAGGTCCAGCACCTGTGTCTTGCCCGCTATGCTGCTATAAGGCTATAAGTTTGGAGACTTGCTTCCAGGCCCAGGCCTCACCGCTGTGAAAGACAGGAGTCCCTTCTGCAGAGATCTGTCGCACGCTGATTGGGAGAAGCTCCCCTGGGCAGTGCTGCAGCTCCGGGACAGAAGGACAGTGCAGACTGCAACCAGGAGGCGATGGACTGGCTTGAGAACATCAAAGCTTGACAAACTCTCGTGGCAGTATTGGAGCAACTCCTCCTGAAAAACATCGCATATCGCATTGAGGACAGCAATCTGAATCTTGGCACCACTCTTGCAACATCATCCTGAAGCAACAGTGCCGTCGATTGGGCGGCGCTGTCTGCCTGCAGGCTGCAAAGCGAAGTCTACCGGGGGTGGGTGGGGCTGGTTAAACTTATCCCCTTTTGCTTTGCCAAAGCAAGCAGCATGCCTGTGAAGCTCGACAAAGCAAAGGCATGCCGAGGCAACATGTACGTACCAATACCAGAGATCTGGTATTAGGAACGCAAAGCCCTTCCAAAATATTCACGAGACGTTGAAGCCTCCCCACCCCCCACTTGCGCAGGAAGACTTGGAGATGGCTTTTCAGCCTCTTGTCAAGACGGTGGCCATGTTATGACCCTGGTCTAACATTGTCATCGCCAGCATCTCAAGGCTGGCAACGATGCTACTAGTAAAAGGGCTACGGAAGTTCACTGCGCAACACATTGCTGTGTTCAAGCTCCCGGTGCCTGCATTCGGTACATGTAACCCATACAGGCATACTAGAGTTACTAGACAGTCCACTGTACACCGCATGCATGAGAGTGGCAAAAAACTAACTGAGGCCTAAGTGGGGATGCGAAATGATTTGGATTTCACGGCAGCGATCGCATGCAGCTTCTCCAGACATCCTTGTTCGACTTGTCTCTAGACTCTAGCTCAAAACCATCTGACTCGCAAAGGTATCACACCAAACGCAACACTCGATCAGTGTCTTGAAACGCCAGCTTTACAACTAGCAATATGCGATGCGCCTCGTTCAGCTCAGAGAAGCTGCTGTGGCCACCAGTCAGCTCACAGACAGTCTGAGGGTGACAATGCCCACTGTAGCAGAACGCAGAACAGGGAAGGGCTGAACATCGTTTGCGATAACGAGCAGTAGTAGACGGTTCGGGGTGCAAACCGAAGGTCGCCAAAAAGAGCTGACATGAATCACCCAACTCCTGCATTGGTCTGCAATGGTTGCCAGTGTAATTGACTGGCAAGGCACATGGAGTTCAAACCACTCAGCCACATCTCAGAAGACATGTTGTTGGAACGGGCTGAGGCTGGAGCCTGGCTCAGGCTGCCCATCGGCCTTCCAGACTTCCTTGTGCTGAAATTGCAGATGAATAGAAGTGTTGCTCTCAACTGTTCGATGCGACTCGTCGATTCCCCCTTCTGCCTATGCTGGCCCATGAGTGCAGCGTTGTATTTCTTCGCCGCGGTAAACTCACTTTAGCATCTGGAGCCTTAGTTCTACTGCCGCAAACTGCGTTTCGCCGTCCAGGACGTAGGTCCGCAGCCTTCCCGTTTCCAAACCAAACTGAAACTGCAGTGCTCTAGACTTGACGAGCATGGTCTTGGCATGTCTTGGCTCCATGTTTCTACGAACTTTGTTGTACGACAACATGCATGCATCAATATCTCTTGACCTTCTGGTTCATGCAATCAGCATCATTGCAGTGCTTCGCAATGGAAAGAGTGTTGTGGTGTTCTCGATGGATATGCTTGTGACGTTAGCACTCAGAAGGGGGGATGGACACGGCCCGGCAAGCAAGAAGCTGATCGCAGTAGACCTGAAACCAACATACGTTAAAGTGATGAGCAACAAGCTCAGATGGAACCTGGAACATTAAGTCAAGGCCAAGTTCAAGCGTCACGACGGTCCGGGTACCTCAAGCTCACAACTCGAAGCCATTGCCCACATTCGGTGGTGCACGGCACTGGGAAAGCTGGCAAGCCCCGAGATTTGACATGGAACTTGGCTTCTTTCTGGGGCTGCTTTGTGCTGCGGAGCTTGTTCCTTTTCTAGATAGGTCAGATAGGGTCTCTGCTGAGCCAAAACGGAGTGACAGCAGCTGCACTTTGGAATACACAGCATTTATCAGTACTTGGCAGGCACATGCCAAACATCGCCTCGAGTTTTGCCATGTATACCTCAGCTTGGAGCACATGATCACTGGATCCAAACTCTGCAGGTCTGCTCTTGCAGCCGTGATACATCTCTCCCGAACTCTGCTGCCGTCTCAGCACCTTCAGGCGGGAACTGAGTCTGGAAGTTTCGAGGATCGCGAATGCGAGCGCGAACAGAACACCAAAAGTCCAGTCTACGAGTCTACGTCTGCCAAGCCGCAAGCAACAAAGCCGAATCCTCTGCGATCATTGTATGATTTCACGGCTCCGAGGTAAACCTGCGCTAGTAGGCAGAGACAAACTGTCCACATATTCCGCAGAGATTGGCAGATCGGTCGCCTTGTCAGAATCAGGCAACCCTGGTACGTCGTCAGCCGATGCTTCTGCAGCCATAGCGCGCCTTGGCCAAAGATCGGTTCACGCTTGCAAGAACGGATTCCTAGCATGCAGTAGATTTTGTCAAACCGTGCCTGCGGCGCAAGGCACGGCTGTTCGAGTGGTGCTTTGCCCAACTTTTCTGCTTCGAACCGAGGCAAGGAGGCAAGGAGGCACAGTCTGAGCAACGACCTGTGCACGATTAGATTGGCATAAGCTTTGGTGGCTCTCCAGTGCCGCAGAATTCAACATGGTCGTTTTCAGCTTGCATCGTATGGCTCTAGCCTGCCGCTCAGATCATCCAGAGGCAGGGAATCACGGACCACATGCCTTTGCAGAAGTCGGTAGCGAAAGGAGCTAAATTAGCATCCTCACTTCAAGCTTTTACAGGGTGATCAGCGAATCCAGAACAACCCTTTTCCAAACCTAAGCAACGGCAATGCAAACTTATTCTGACTTGCTGACAGAAACATGCTTGCCTTCAACCTGGGCCGACAAACTTGTCGCCTGTTTTTCATTTCAGTTTGTCAACTGTGGATCATTATCTGCTTTCGTCGCCGTAGTCTGGCATGCCTTGCTTTGGCAAAGCCTCCGGCCTGCAACTGTACAATCGTCCATGGGATATGAGCGTGCTCCGAAGCACCTTGTGTGCAATTCCGTGCCAGCTCTGAAGCGTTCCTTGTGAGCTGTCGCTTTGCGATGGCTCCTGAATTGGGACTGAAAACTGTACGAGAGTCTTAACCAGAAGACCATGAGCATAAGGCTGCCCATTGCCACTTCGGAGTCCTAGTCCTAATCACTGGAAACATCATGGAGCAGTCTTCAAACGAAAAGACCGTCTCGACGACGGTGCAAGCGCAGTATCATCTTGAGAGGAAGATGCACGCAGCATGTCTTGAAACTCTTCGAAGTCCATCTCGCCGTCCCCATTCCTGCTGTAGCTGCACAAACAGAAGGACCAAGGCTCAATTTGTCGATACATCATTAAAGCATACGGGGAAGTGCTAACCCTAGCAGAAAGGTATGTTTCAGTTTCATTTTCTAGATCATAGATGAAGCCGACGACAAGTCCAAGTCCAGCCAAGTTTCTTATCGAACTGAGCAAGGAGATGTTCACATTCTGTCTCATCAAGGTGTGGAGAAGCTCGTGCCAACACTTGTTGTAGCTCAGGTGCAGAAATTTTGCCACTGCTGTCCTTGTCCAGTATGCGGAAAGCCTCCCATATGTACCCCTGCTTCAGATACTGTTGAGGCTTGACGTTTGCGGACAGCCAGTTGCTGTAGTCCATCTCTTGAAAACCACTGGTATCCAAGCTACTGCAGATCCTGTCCGCATCTTTGCCAAGTGCAGATTCTGAAATGGCTTTTCGCAACGTGTCCAAAGGAATGCTTCCCTCACATCTCGTGTCCAAGCTCTCGAAGGTTTCGCGTGGACGCTGCAAGTCAGAGTCATCAATGACATGGACGATGGTATTCAAGGCAGCCTTCTTAAGCGGATTCATGACACAGTACTTTCGTAGATTGGTTGCAATTTCATCTGATGTTTCAGTGGCCTCGCTGCGAAACTCCGTGCCGACCTGCTCGCCCCGAAGCCACCAACTTTGCGACAGAATCTCGTGAGCCGACGGACGCAAGCCGTCCGAAACCTCACACATGCGTCTAATGAGCTGGATAGCACCGGGTGGTACTAAGTTGCCAAGTTCAGTAGTCGTCGTTTCTGATAGCTGTAAACCTTTCCGAGCGTTCCGCCAAATCACATCAACATCTTCTCCATCGAAGGGGGGTCGTCCGAGAAGCATGTAATGCAGAGTAACGCCGCTGCTCCAAATGTCACACTTCTCGGAATAGCTGCCACTGAACACCTCTGGGGCAACGTACAAAGGCGTGCCGCAAATGGTCTTCAGCCGGCCGCCATCCTCCAACTTCCTTGCAAATCCGAAATCGATGAGCTTGATAGTCACCCTTTCTCCGGCAGTCTCGCGTTCCTTTAAGACAAGGTTCTCTGGTTTGATATCTCGGTGGGCCACATGGCATCGTTGGTGCATGTAGCTCAGTGCACACATTAGTTGTCGAAACACATCTCCTGCCTGACTCTCTGGCAAACAACCTGATTTTTCGATCAGGTGCAGAACATCTCCTCCTTCGCAGAGTTCCATTACGATGTCAATATGTTGCGAATCCTCAAACGTTTCAAAGAGACGCGCAATGTGGGGATGGTCCATGGAAGCCTGCAGCTTCACCTCCTCTTGAAGGAGCTGGATATCAGCTATTGCTTTTTTTTTGATTTCCTTCATGACACAGACTGCTCCTGTTCTCCTATTGATCAATCGCTTGACAGTACTGAAACCGCCTTTCCCCAGAGTTTTCCTCTTGACTTTGAAAGCTTCCTGCACTCTACGACCAGGGACGTTGACCAAGATACACTCCGGGCAGTCGTCCCCGGTGATCGCTGGTGGAGTCCTCCAGAAGGCTAGGCATCCTGCGCAGCACCCACTGAGCCGAGCCATCCAAGTTCCCCCCGGCAGTGCCCTCGCGACCTTAAGTGAAAAGCTTCTAGTAAACTTAGCAGACAACCCGTAACCTGCAAGCGCTTGCTATTGATATCTATTGATGTTCGCCGATAGCTGTCTGAAACCTACTGCATGCTCAGCCAGTGCTGGCGCAGGCCAACGATCGAACTAAGTCTGGCTGTCTGACTGCTGCGTGACATCTGCACACTGCACGCAACGAGATCCTGGCCACTCACCTTCATCCAAGTGCTCTTCTAGCTCCTGACAAGCAGGTAGGGCCCGGGAAGCATCAGCCGGGTCCAAGTTCGGTCTCATGGTCCTTTCGGGAATACCACGCCCAATCTTTTACCGGCGTTTCTCCGGGCAGGACGAGCCTCGCTTCATGTTATGTCTAGGCCTAGGCTGCGCTTGCTGGAGTCGACTCTGAGACATTCTGAGACCTCTGCTCTGAACCCGGCACCAGGCGAGCTCGGTAGTAGAAGATTTTCCGACCCTCACAGGGTTGCAGCATCTGTCTAGGAGTGACCGGTAGGCCCGTAGGCCTTGGCCTCAGAACCCAAAGCCCAAACCCTGGCCGGGCCTGGATTCCTGGATACTGCGCACTCTTGCGCTTCCGGTACGTGAAGGGGCACGCGCCCACCTTTGAGCTTGGGCGCTTCTTGCCGAGATTATGGCCCCTGGCCACTTGATGGTTTCGAGAGAGCCGCCAAGTACGGCGTGAAGTCGTGACCCAGCTGGTGCTCTGCCAGCGCTAGCCTAGCATGGCACTTCGACGATCGTGCTGACATGCACCAAGCATCGCTTAACCTCCTCAGGCACATAAGCAGCAGACAGAGTTTCCCGCATGGACTGCCCATGCAGCCGATCTGCCTTGTAACACTGCCAGGGGTCACGGGCATCAGCAACGTTCTGTGACAGAGCCTTCGGGAAGGTCCATTTGCTGGCAGCGCCATATCGAACCAACAGGAACCTCAAGCCGGAAATCAAAGATAAACATTGGCTTACTTGGAGCCGTTACATACCCATGTGCTACAAGAGTGGATCGCAAGGAAGGAGGCAAGAAAGGGCCATGTTCGCGAGATAGTCTTAGCAGCCAGGAAACACACTCCGAGACAACCGCAGCTCTGGGAACCCGAGGAGACCTATGGGGAGACCTATGTCCCGTGGACTCAACACACGACCAAAAGACACCGAAACTCGAGCAAGAGCACTTTTCAATTCCAGGGCTCGTACAGCGACTTGTCAACCAGCCGCCTGGTTGGCGGAGCGCTCACAGTTCCAAGCTTCGCACCCTTCTCGTTTGCTCTGCAGCACTTGTCTTGCACCGCTTGCACCTCTGTGACTTGACATCCATGTCATCGACCTGGCAGCGCATCGCGAGTGTATGACCACCAAAGATGCAGGGAAGCCGCCCCTTGTCATGTACAGGGTCATGTTTTCCATACGCACATGCTAGCTGACTGAACTCCTGATCTGGGACTGCACCGATTCAGACTGTACCAATCAAGCACTGTCAAATGGAAACTGCATGGAAGCACCACTCGAAGGCCAATGTAAGCACAACCACTGCAGAACCCTTCAACACCGCGAAGGTCAGACCGTCTCCATCTTCTTGCGCTCCACCTACGTAGCGAATTTCAGCCAGGCTTTAACGCGAGCAGTTTCTCTTTGTGTGCCTTTCTTCGTTGCGATGTCTTGCGCCCGAGCTCTGGGAAAGTCAAATCCACGCCCTCGGCATCCAGCAGTTACGCGATGCAAAGACTTCTTCCAAAAACAGAACTGAAGAAGCAGTGCATCGGTGCAGGCAGTGCTGGAGTTCACGCCTCCTCTCCGAGAAGCGACTCCAAACCTGTCTTTGTTGCCTCGGAACGCCAAAGCTTTTCTGTTGCGAGTGCTCCGCCACAAAGTTTCTGAGACAGGATCTTTCGGAACCATGGCTGCCACCAGGCTTTCTGTGCTCACCGCACCAGAAGACACCCTGGAGGTACCGGAACCTGCGCCACAAATACTGTGTTTCGATCACGCTCTCGGCCAGCACACACTGAACCGAGACAGTTCCTAAAATGCATCAAATAGCCTTGTGTGGGGAGCATACTGCGAGAACTCCGATGTCAGCAGTCAACGAAACAAAACACCAGCCAACACCAGGCCTGACGTGGGCCTGCTCTCTCTCTCTCTCTGACTCTCTCTCCCGGGCGTAGGTCACGAGTCGGGGGCTTTCCGGCGTGTCTCTCCACGTGGAGAAACATTCTCAGGCGTCCCGCCTTCCGCCGGTTCCCCGCCCCCTTTCACATCTCTGAATAGACTTGAGGATGACTTGGTCATCGAAATGCGGACCATGGGTGGCTCAAGCTGCAGCGTTCCACCAGCACTTCGATGGTTGGCGACGTCGCTTCCCTTTGAGCGCAGATTTAAACAGTTAAGCTTGCGCTTACGTGTTGGTAACTGCGTGTGCATGTAAGCAAGATCAAGTTGCTCGTGTCCTTTGAGGGGGGCAGTCAGAAAACGATTGGGATTAACAAGCACCTTGCAATTACAAGTTCATTCAACACAACCCATCACAACCCCACCGCGCAGTGCAGGTGAGAACGTCCCCTAATCACTCCCCTGATCAAGCAAACTTGCACGTCGGGATCTTTGACTTTTGAAACGCTTGTTTCATCGAACATCTCACACAACAGAAAGTCATGGCGACCATTGTACTCCCCCTCCGCCGTGATAGTTTGCATACTTGCCGGAGTGGGCCAAGCTTTGAACTTGACGAACTTGTAACGCCAGGTCCGGGCTCGATCTCTCCGACCAGCGGATGCGCAGCTCCATCTGGGCTGTGCTCAGGTAACAGGCTTTTGACGTCAACACGTAAGTCACCCATGTCCCACTTAGCGAACAATGATCCGGACCTTCCCCTGACAAACTGAGGAGCGCAAAGGCTCGCAATGCCGATTGGCTCTCTAAGTCGCTTTGGTCAGAGTGGACAGAAATCAAAGGCCGGGGCAAATTCTCGTCGACCCTCTCGTCGACGCTGCGAGACACATCGAGACTGTGGACGCGCTGCGGCGATCTCCGAGTTGCAGACACCCAGGCACAGGATAGCTCTGAGGTCACGTGGATCCCCGGCCAGTGATGCGGAAGAAGGTGACTGCAGCGTTCTCCCCCGACTTTGTGGAGACAACCGCAAGGTGAGCAGGAAGTCGCGAGTAGAAGATCTTGCAGTCTCCCTGCTCCGTTCCCGGATGGAGTATCTCGAACGTTTTGGTTGCTGGGATCAAGGGAATGGAAAGAGAGAGAGAGAGAGAGACAGACAGACAGACAGACAGACAGAAGACAGACAGAAGACAGACAGACAGACAGACAGAGAGCGAGAGAAGCGGTGGAAGGAGCTACAGCGACATAATGGACGATGCCACGTCTCCTCAAAGACATCGGCTTCACCACTTTCGGGGACATAAGCTCGGAAGAAGCAAGTGCACCTCCTCCTGCGCCCGTCAAGTGTCATCTCCTCCAAGTATCAGCTGGTTTGGCACGGTTTATCTCTCTCTTCAGTCATTTGAGGGGCATAGCGAAACTCAAGTCTGTCTGCCCGAATTTTGATTACCCCGGGAAAAAGATCGAAAGAGGATTCCTGAGTGGTCTTTTCGAAAGAGTTTGTTTGATGTCATCTCATAGAGTGAGGTCTGCCTGGGCAAGTAATCAAATCTTACACGTCATGGTGGGCTTCCCCCGCAGAGGGTCTGTCTCGTTCAAGAACAGGATCCCACTGTTGAAAAGAATCGGAGATTTTGGATTGTAGGTTTGCAGGCATCCCCCGACAAGGTACATTGACTGCTTCATCGGCTACCAGTACTTCTCAAAGAGGTGCGAAGGTGAGCCGCAACATGCAAGCAGCAACAAACATCGTCCAGAGGCAGCAGAGAATCATCAGGCGCTCCACAGCAGACAGATGCAATGCAATTAGATGGTTTTCACAGCCCGAAAAGTCGTCGGCCGCCGCCCGAGGCAAGCGATGGAACGACTCCGCAGAGGGTGTCTTAACTAGGACAAGTCAACCTATCGGAGATAAAGGCTTCGATCACTTTGCAAAATTTCTGCTTTTGGCGGCAGGTGCCCCATGCACAGCGCACGTAGCGTGCAAGGACAGATAGGGACTGCTGCAATAGCCCCGCAATTGCCCCTGTGGTTCTGGTGCCTCGGCGCTTCCGTCCACCGCCGCTCGCTGATCCAACGCTCCTGTGAGCACTGCAGTGCTCGAAGTTTCGGGATTTAACGCCCTGAGGGCCCTGGCAGCTGCGGAGCTGCACCAGCAGCCAAGGCCTGTGTGGCAGCCACGTCCTGAACTGAACATGCAGAGAAGGACCTCAGACTGATCCTAAAGCAGGGACCAACTCTTCGTTCCGTGGATCCTGAAAGAAATGGAAGTGGAACCGCATGAAGACCTTAGCTCATCAGCTACTCGTGCTCGTACGAACACGGTAGTTGAAGAACGACGGGAACGTTAATTGACAGCTCTATCATTGAATAGTTTCAGAGAGGGAACAAGCTCATCCTCCAAGGAGAGGCAATTCTTCGTTCGCAGCTCCCAAGCCTCCGGGACCGTCATGTATCCGTACAATCTGATCTCATCTGACGCCTTTTCTGCCTCCTTGAAAGCTCGCCATTTCTGGTTGTACGCGGGCTCGACGATATGCAAAGGTGGGCGTTCAATGCAAAGGGCCCCCTGTGAGAAACGGTCGAATGCTTCGGGGCCCTGGGAAGAGGTGTCATGCAGTGCACCGTGCACCCCTGAGGACATGTCCTGAATTTTCAGGCCCTTGTGCACAGAGATAGAGAGCGAGCCCTGAAACGCCTCACACATTTCATCAAATCGCAATCCGTCACTTTCCCCTCGCAACTCGAACCGTGCCTCCATGGCCACGTGGCGGCAAAGGCCAGAGCCAGAAGGGAAAAAGCTCTTGCCAGCCTTGCCACCGCAGGCTCTGAGACGTGATCTCTCCAGTTCCAGACCGAAGGCTCGGACAATGGCAAAGCGCCTGGAGATGCTGCCATTCCCGCAAGTCAGCATGAGTTGTACTGAGCGTACGGCTTGCTGCTTCTACATCTGCCCCGTGCTCCTGCTTCTCCCTGTTCTTCTTACATTCTTGCAGGTAGTCATGATTCACGTAGGTAGGGCGGATAGATGTCTTGGCGATCCTGCTGCTGTACTCGAAGCGACATCCAGAAACATGCACGCCCAATTAGCCACACTACGTAAGAAGCCGTTCCGCTCTTAAGCCAAGGCTTTGGCATGCAGCGAGCTGAAGTCACTGCGAAGTTTCGCAGCCTTGCACGTATCACGAACAGCAAGTCTGCGCCTCTGTTTCGCTGACACTCCTAATGCTACGGCTTGTCGAAACGGTAGGGTTGAAACATGTAATCCACCCGAGAATCCCGAGATCCTGCAAACAGAATTTCATGCAGTAGGCCCAAGTTCTACATAGCGTTGTGAACAGTGATTGCGAAGTGCTGCACATGGGAGCGGCACGAAACTGGTCTCAGGGCATCTCAGGGCTAGAACTCTCAAGCACATGTGTGAGCTAGGGGCGCTGGCAATGAAGCTCAGTCGGTGTGAGACTCATCCTGAGTTTTGACTACAGGAATAAACGCACGACAGCGTTGTGACGAGGTGCTCTTCGCTCTTTAGCATGCTTAACTGCAGTCGTCTCTCTTGCCACCTGTGCCTCTTCCAATCTAGGTGAACCACGATAGGCTGGTCAAGATCTCTCTGCCTCACAGGAGCCGAACGGGTTGAGCGGGTTGAGCGGCTCAAGAATTTAGGAGTGGCTGGGCTGCGCCACACGCCTCGCCACATGGAGAATGGCTGTGGTACACCTCGTTCACCTCGCGCCGTGCGCTGAGAAACCTGGTGTTAGAGCACAGGGCTGCGAAGCATGCACCATCCACCCCGTTCGTGCATGATGCACACTGATCACGAGCGTGACACTCTCGAGGAGTGACAACGGTTGGTGTCACAGAACCAGGCGGTGTCACCTCGCAAGCATAGCCATCCCCGGCGCCGAGAACAGCAGGCTGCATGCTTTGCGAAGTCTTGGCTTAAGGCCGACGGTGTCAGCGACCTGGGCATGAGACGGTGTTGGACATACGGGGACAGAGATAGACCGCACTGAATGTCGATGCTGTATGCGCACCACGACGGGAAAATGCTGCAGAATCGCTGAGTGCACTACTCTGTTGCCGAATTCAAAGATGCAGTGTCAAACGCAGGTCGCCATTTCTCCTACACACCCGCGGGAAGTCTGGATGTGCAGCTGCATAAGCACAGGACAGGGGTAGACTGCCGATAATGTGAGGTTGGGAATGCTTTCTTTGTCTTGGCAGCAAGCACCAATCTATGCTCATGTCTCCTTCGGAAGCTTTTTGGGAGCCAGTGGGCAAACCGTTGTCTCCAAACCCTGAAGCCTCAATCTTAGTTGCCAAGCCCCCCGCGAGCATCGACACACTGGACCGCCCAGCTCCGCTGAGTCTTCGAGATTCGAAATGATATCAAGATTCGGAAACGGCCACAGCTATGGGGATCTGAACCCCACCCATGGTAGAAAATCTGTCAATCCAATCGCGGAGAACCTTCATGGCTCACCCAAGATATTGCAAGCAGAGCCCAGGTCTTTGGACAGAACTCGGAATCTCCACCTTGTAATGCCCACCGTCTCATGCAAAAAGGTGGAGGGGTGGAAACTTGCGCCCAAGCAACAAGCTCATCGTGAACAATCCTGGGCAAAGACAAGAGTACCTACTGAAGTGCAACCACGACAACCCCAAGTTTTCAGAGTCTGGGAAGCTAGATCAAGAAGATCTATCGGCGCACACATCGCGGTTGTGAGCACCCTCCGCGCTGACAAGCACTGGCAATCAGAAGGTCTGTCTAGAAGGACATCCATGCTTGACAAGGGCAAGTCACATTCGGAGACGAGTCCTATTTCTGTAGGGAGGAGGGGAGGGAGGGAGGGTGAGGGAGGGAGG